>CAUYPK010055187.1:0-148953 GCA_963574355.1 Loris lydekkerianus
CCAGGGAAGGTCGTCCAAAAATACTTGCCCAGACTGATTTCTTCAAGGGTTTTCCCTGCATTCTCTTCTAGTATTTTTATAGTTTCATGTCTTAAGTTTAAATCTTTAATCCAGTGAGAGTCTGTCTTAGTTAATGCTGAAAGGTATGGGTCCAGTTTCAGTCTTCTACAGGTTGCGAGCCAGTTCACCCAGCGCCATTTGTTAAATAGGGAATCTTTTCCCCACTGAATGTTTTTAATTGGCTTGTCAAAGATCAAATAACTGTAAGTAGCTGGGTTCATTTCTTGGTTCTCTATTCTGTTCCATACATCTACCTCTCTGTAGGGGGCCAGTACCATGCTTTTTGGATCACTATCGATTTATAGTATGGTCTGAGGTCCAGTAGCATGATTCCTCCAGCTTTGTTTTTATTTCTGAGTAATGTCTTGGCTATTTGAGGTTTTTTCTGATTCCATATAAAATGACATATTATTTTTTTCAAGATCTTTAAAGTATGACAGTGGAGCTTTAATAGGGATTGCATTGAAATTGTATATTGCTTTGGGTAGTATGGACATTTTAACAATGTTGATTCTTCCCAGACATGAGCATGGTATGTTTTTCCATTTGTTAACATTTTTAGCTATTTCTTTTCTTAGAGTTTCATAGTTCTCTTTATAGAGATCGTTCATGTCCTTTGTTGGACAAACTCCGAAATATTTCATCTTCTTTGGCACTACTATAAATGGAATAGAGTCCTTGACCGTTTTTTCAGCTTGACTATTGTTGGTATATATAAAGGCTATCGATTTATGAATGTTGATTTTGTAACCCAAGACACTTCCAGATATGCAATCATATCATCTGCAAAGAGCAAAAGTTTGATGTCTTCTGACCCTATAAAGATACCCTTGATTGCCTTTTCTTCCCTAATTGCAATGGCTAAAACTTCCATTAAAGAGAAGTGGAGACAATGGGCAGGCTTGTCAGGTTCCTGATCTGAGTGGAAATGATTTCAATTTAACTCCATTCAATAAAATATTGGCTGTGAGTTTGCTATAGATGGCCTCTATCAGTTTAAGAAATGTCCCTTCTATACCAATTTTCTTAAGTGTTCTGATCATGAAGGGATGCTGGATATTATCAAAAGCTTTTTCTCTATCAATTGACAGAATCATATGGTCTTTATTTTTTAATTTGTTTATGTGCGGAATTATGTTTATAGATTTATGTATATTGAACCAGCCTTGATACGCTGGGATAAAACCAACTTGGTCATGATGTATAATTTGTTTGATATGTTGCTGGATTCTGTTTGTTAGGATCTTGTTGAATATTTTTGCATCTATATTCATTAGTGATATTGGTCTATAATTTTCTTTTCTTGTTGGGGCTTTTCCTGGCTTGGGGATCAGGGTAATGTTTGCTTCATAGAATATGTTGGATAGTCTTCCATCTTTTTCTACATTTTGGAACAGGTTAAGTAATACAGGTACTAGTTCCTCTTTAAAAGTTCGGTAGAATTCTGACATGAAGCCATCTGGTCCTGGGCTTTTCTTTTTAGGAAGATTTCATATAGTTGATGCTATTTCAGAACTTGATATACGCCTGTTCAACATTTCCACTTGATTCGGGCTAAGTCTTAGAAGGTGACATGCTTCCAAATATTGGTCAATTTCCTTCATATTTTCATATTTCTGAGAATAAAGTTTCTTATAATATTCATTAAGGATTTTTTGAATTTCTGAGGAGTCTGTTATTTCATCTTTGTCATTTCTGATTAATGAATTTAGAGATTTTATTCCTTTTTTCCTGGTTAGGTTAGCCAAAATTTTATCTATTTTATTGACCTTTTCAAAAAACCAACTTTTTGATTTATTGATCTGTTGTATAATTCTTTTGTTTTAAATTTCATTTAATTCTGCTCTAATTTTGGTTATTTCTTTTCTTCTACTGGGTTTGGAGTTGGAATGTTCTTCCTTTTCAAGTTGCTTGAGATGTCCCATAAGGTTGTTAACTTCCTCTCTTTCCCTTTTCTTGAGGAAGGCTTGCAGTATCCCAGTGGTTCTGATAATTTGTGTCCTCATTGTCATTTTGTTCCAAAAATTTGGCAATTTCCTTCTTAATCTCATCTCTGACCCAGCTATCATTCAGCATAAGGTTATTTAACTTCCATGTTTTTGTATGAGTATGTGGATTCCTGTTGTTACTGAGTTCAACTTTTATTCCATGGTGGTCTGAGAAGATGAAAGGAATAATTTCTATTCCTTTAAATTTACTGAGGTTAGACTTGTGACCTAAGATGTGATCAATTTTGGAGTAAGTTTCATGGGCTGATGAGAAGTATGTGTATTCAGTTTTGTTGGGATGAAATGTTCTGTAGATGCCTGCTATATCCAAATGTTGGATGGTTAGGTTTAAATCTAAAATTTCTGTACTCAGCTTCCTATTGGAGGATCAATCGAACACTGCCAAAGGAGTGTTGAAATCTCCAACATTATGGAGCTGGAATAAATCAAGTTGCTCATGTCTGTTAGAGTTTCTCTTATAAATTGAGGTGCATTCTGGTTGGATGCATAAATACTAATAATTGAAATCTCATTATATTGAGTATTACCTTTAGCAAATATGAAGATCTTATCCTTCTTTACTTTTGTTGTTTTACAGCCTATTGTGTTTGCTAATAGAATTGCAACATCTGCTTTTTTCAGATTACCATTTGCCTGAAATATGGATGACCATACTTTCACCCTGAGTCTATATTTATCTTTTAAGATAAGATGTAATTCTTGTATGCAGCAAATATCTGGTCTGAGTTTTTGAATCCAGTCAGACAACCTGTGTCTCTTTAGAGGACAGTTTAAGCTGTTCACATTAATGGAGAATATTGATAAGTCTGGTAACATTTTGGGTATTGAGTTTTTCAAAAGTCCAGTGGACATTTTTTATCCTTTCACCACTGTGTAAGCTGGAGTTTGATGAAAAGTTTCTAAGTGAGTTTACTTTTGTGGTAGAGGATTGGGCTGGTCATTATGAAGGATAGGTCTGAGAATACCCTGAAGAGCTGGTTTGTTGATGGCAAATTTCTTCAACATATGAATGTCATTAATGTATTTAATTTCTCTATCATAAATGAAAGTCAGTTTAGCTGGATACAGGATCCGGGGTTGAAAGCGATTTTGTTTTAGGAGATTAAAAGTTGATGACCACCCTCTTCTGGCTTGTAAAGTTTCAGCAGAGAGATCTTCAGTCATCCTAATATTCTTCCCTTTGTAAGTAATGAATTTCTTATGTCTGGCTGCTTTCAGAATTTTCTCCTTCATATTAACTTTAGTGAAGTTAATTATGATATGCCTGGGGATGACTCGATTGAGTTGAGTCATGCTGGGGTTCTGAAACTGTCTGCTATCTGAATTTCAGAATCTCTTGGCATGTCTGGAAAATTCTCTTTCATAATTTCATGGAGAAGGGCCTCTGTGCCTTGTGAAGCCACTTCATCACTTTCAGGGATTCCAATGAGGCGGATATTAGCCTTCTTTGAATTACCCCAGAGTTCTCTGAGAGAATGATTCATTTTAGCTCTTCATTTCTCTTCCACTTTGAGAGTTTGAAAGCGTTCAAAAGCTTTGTCTTCAATGTCAGAAATCCTTTCTTCTGCTTGCTCCACTCTGTTACTGAGGGATTCTACTTTACTTTCCAGATCTTTGAGAGCTACAAATTCTTGCTTCAATGTGTCAAAATCTTTGGTGGTTTTGACTTTAAATTCATTAAATTCTTGAGACAACTTTTGAATTTCTCCTCGAATTTCTAATTCCGACTGTTGAATTGCTCCTTGAATTTCTAATTCCAAATTTTCCTCCATTCTATTAATCTTGTTAGCAGTCCAAATTCTGAATTCGATTTCTGACATCTCGGCCAGCTATTTATGAATGGGATCTTCAGTTACAACTGCCAAATCTTTCCCCGGGGGGGGTAGGAAGGGGGGTTGATCTATTCTGGTTATTCAAGTTACAAGAGTTTTTTCACTGATTCTGCCCCATGATTATTTTACACTCTTTGAATTTTCCCCTGGAGCTTTGTTGAGGACCTGTACAGTGCTTTGGCCTGAGAAACTGGGAACCTGTTTGGTGTGGTGGGGCTAAGTGGTGCTGACTTGTTTTCAGATGGTCTCTGTTTGACCCTAGTGAAACAGTTACTCTGGGTTGAAGTCTCAGATGTGAAGAAATACCAGTAATTCAGTCACTTCACCCCCCACAGGTAACAATCAGAAAAGGAAAATCAAATCTTCCAATACACCGGGTGCACCACTTGGTTCAAAAGGTCCAAATCAATTGTCTCAGTCAGCACCTGTATCAGGTGGGAGAGTTTAAAAGATCTTTGGCAACTAGATCAACAGGGGTCTGCTGACAACTCAAATATGACTTGCTCCGGTGCTCCATGAAGTCAGGAGGACCCACCTAGCAAATAGATTAGTCTGGGAAGGTTGATGCCTCCTTCCCCACCTTGCACCTCTGTAACACCTAGTCACTGGTAACTCCTCAGGGCTGTCATCCAGCTGCCTCCAACGAGCAGATACTCCAGGGGTTTGCACCTGCCTGAATCACAAGGAAATCTATGTCTGCTCAGCCAGGCTGCTGCTCTCTGCCTCTATCCTGCAGGGGGAGGTGCGGCCTGACAACCTCAGGCGCTTGATGAAGGCTGGGGTGTGTTCACTCAGTTCCAGCCCTGCCCCTGATTGATGTTACTGACAGAACAGAACAACTTTGTGGGAATTTGTTTCTGTCTCTGCTAAATTCCCCTGCAGAAGAGAAGTTGTTTTGAGTTCCCTGAGCCTGCATCTCCGGCCCTGTCTTTTTTCCTGCAGGTTTGTATTTGCAGCATGGTTAGCTGCCAGTTCTAGCCTCCTGCCTTCCTTTGTCTATAGGCTGACAATCCCCTGAGGGCTGGGTGCATCTCAGGCTCAGTATAGCGGTCCTCTGGGTCAGCCCCACCCTGGGAATCTCCCAGCTCTGTGCGTGTCCCTGCACTCCACCCAGGCTAGTACCGCCTCAGGCAAACCCTTTACTCATGGGGCCTGCATTTCTGTCCCAGATCTGTGCCTCAGTGGTTGCCACCAGAGAAGATGCCTGGCCTCGACTTGTTGCACAGAGAGACAGGGTGTGTGATTTCGTAATATCTGGGGGTGAGCCCTATTGTTGCCAAAATGGCTGCTGCTCTGTGCCTTCGGGCACCGCTGCTCAGAGGTGGTTCCCTCTCAGCTGACTATCCTCTTCTCACTCCCATGCCGCAGATCAGCACTGACCAGCTTCAGTCCAGGCCCTGTCCACACCCCTCGAGAAATCACCCAAGAATCTGGACTCCTGGGGGACCAGCCTCCAGACCTCAGAGTGAGAGTGGAGGGGAGTGCTGGGAGCTCAGAATTGCAGGTAGAGAATATATACAGTTTTATACAGTTTTATTCCTGGCAAGAGAATGCCATGGCACCCTAGTAGGGAAGGTATGTTCAGTTTTTAGAGGGTCTCTCCCATGGAGTGTTAATGGGAGGACCTTTGAATTCTTCCTGTTTCTTTGTGGGACACTCCGAGCCATTCTCATGGGGGAGGGGACTCCCATCCACTTGGTGATGGATTTTGTACCTTTTGTTTGTATCCTTGGGGTTTCAGCTCACCTCAGCAGGGTCGATGTGCGTTCTTCAACCTTCTTTCTTGGTGTAGCTCTAATCCACCAGGTTACTTGCTAAATTTCTGTCCTTTAACTTTCCTTCTGGACGGGAGCCTCTGTGGAAAGCTGGCTTCAGTCAGCCATTTTGTCTCTGCCCCTACAAAACTTTTAAATTTAATTTTTAATTTCTTCCTTTACCCATTAGTTGTGCATAAGCATGTTGTCTAATTTCCATTTATTTGTATAGTTCTAAATGTTCCTCCTGTAATTAAATTCTAGTTCTATTCCATTGTGATCATATAAGATAATTAATATCAGACTGGTTTTGTATCCTAACATATGGTTAACCCTGAAAAATGTTCCAGGTGCTCATGGAAAGAATGTGTATCCTGCAGTTGTTGGATGAAATGTTCTGTAGATATCTGTTAGGTCTATTTAGTCTCTTGTGCAGTTTATATCCAGTATTTCTTTGTTAATTTTCTGTCTTGATGATCTCCCCAATGCTGACAATAAGGTGAAGTCCAGAGCCATTACTATATTGGGGTTTATTTCTCTCTTTTACTCTAATAATATTTGTTTTATATATCTGGGTGCTCCAGTATTGGGTGCATATATGTTAATAATTTTTTTTTTTTTTTTTTTTTTGCTGAATTGATCCCTTTATTATTACATAATATCCTTATTTGTCACTTTTTACAAGGTTTGACTTATAATTCGGTTTTTTCTGATACTGTAGCATTGCTTCTGCTCACTTTCATTTTCCATTTGCATGGAACATCTTTTTCTATACTTTCACTTTCAGTTGATGTGTGTCTTTATATTAATAGATGAGGGGGTTTTCTTGCAGGAAGGATATAGCTAGGTCTTGTTTGTTTAGCCATTTAGCCAGTCTCTCTTTTAAATGAGAATTTAATCCATTTTCATTCAAAGTTATTATTGGTAGGTTAGAACTTAACTCCTGTCATTTCATTGACTGCTTCTGGTTATTTTGCATACCCTTTGTTCCTTACTTTCTCTCTTAATGTTTATTTTTGCAGTTGGGTAGTATCCTGTAGTGATAAGTTATGATTCTTTTCTATTTATCCTCTGTGTATTAGTTCTTCCAATAAATTTTCTAGTATCTCATGTTTTAATGATAATGGCTATCATCCTCTCACTTCCAGATGTAAGACTCCCTTGAGCATTTCTTATAAGGTATGTCTAATGATGATGAATCCCTCCTATTTTTGCTTGTCTGTAAAATTTTTATTTCTCTTTCATTTCTGAAGGATAGTTTTGCTAGGTATAATATTCTTGGTAGGTAGTTATTTTCTTTCAGTACATTGAATATATCACCCCATTCTTTTCTGTCCTGAAAGATTTCTGAAAAGAAATCTTTTAATCTAATGATGATGTTTTAAATATGTGACTTGACATTTCTTTTCTTTTTTTTTTAGAATTCTTTCTTCATCTTTGCCTTCGACAATTTAAAAATAATATGCCTCAGAGAGGACCTGTTTGGGGTACTTTAAGATTCCTGGATCTAGATGTCCATCTCTCCTTAAAGACTGGAGAAGTTTTCAATTATTATTTCATTAAATACATTGTCCTGCAAAAAAAATATAAAAATAAATAAAAATAAAATACATAAATAGAACTACTCAATTTGGGCATTGCCTATGGCTCAAAGGGGTAGGGCACTGGCCCCATATGCTGGAGGTGGTGGGTTCAAAGCCAGCCCCGGCCAAAAACTGGAAAACAAACAAACAAACAAAATAAATAAATAAATAAATAAATTGTCTACACCTATTCCTTATCTTCTTCTTCTGGAATTCCTATAATACTAATGTTTGATAACCCAATGGTGTACCATAAATTCTGTAGGCTTTCTTTATATTTTTAATTCCATTTATTTCTTTTTGTCTGCTTGTGTTATTTCAAAAGACTTGTATTCAAGTTTAGGAATTCATTCTTCCATTTGGTCTAGACTGTTGTTGAAGCCCTTGATTATACTTTTTATGTAACTTGTTGAAGTCTTCAGGTCAAGGATTTCTATCTTGTTCTTTTTAATGATATGTATCTCTGTTGAATTTCTCATTCAAATCCTTGATTTTTCTTGATGTTGTTTAATTGCCTATATTCTCTTGCATTTCTCTGAGTTTTCTTAAGATTATTGTTTTTAATACCTTTTCTAGTATTTTGTGTATTTCCTCATAATTAGGATTACTGGTTAATTATGTTGTTCCTTGATTGTCCATGCTTGATGTGCCCCTACATTGATTTCTACAGATATGGTGAAACACTTGCTAATTCCATCTGGTGAGAGTTGAGTCCAGATGAAGTAGGTTTCATAGGGAAAGACTTATTGCCATAGATATGTCTTGTGGTACCAATTCAGAGGTGTGCCTTGGCTTGTGAGTGTCTCAGTAGTCTAGGATTAGAAAGTTTTGGGCAGTGGTGGTACAGCTTTGCTGGTCATGGGCTTACCAGACTGTTGCTCATATCAAGAGAGAAAGTGTACACAATGTGGTTTGGCTAATCTGTGGTCTCACTTGCTAGGGTTAGGGCCATGGGGCTGTATCTGAGGCCTGGTGTTTGTGTGGTGTTTTGGCTGTCCTGGGGGAATATGTTCCGGGAATGGTACACAGGGTTTTTCACTAGCTCAGGACATGTATGCACAACTGCTCAGTTGTACTGAGAGCATGCCAGCCAAAGGCAGCCTGGGGAGCTGTTTCTCAAGCCCAGGATTCAGTCCCACATCTGCTCAGTCAACCTGGGAAACCACCAAGCAGTGGTGTTGCAGAGTGGTGTTTTTCAAAGGCTATGTTGTAGGCATAGGACCTTTGAGAAGGCCATGGTCAATAGTAGGAGTGCTGAAAGGCTTTTCTGAGGCCTTTAGCATGGGTCCATAGCTGTTCCACTTACTTGGAAGTAGGTTGCTATTTAGTGGCTCAGAGTACTGTCCTGTTTAGGCAAGGGGATGGTGTGATTTGGCTGGCTCAAGGGTAGGTTTGTCTAGATCAGAACTTCTAGATTATTGTTCTGGCTGAAAATGTGGGTAGTAGAGGTTGGTTTTCCTGCTGAACAGGACCAGAGTCACAGATGATCCCAGGCCCAGGTTTCCACACAGCTGGGGTTGTAGTGTTCAGTCATCCATGTGGGTTTAATGAAATGAAGATGGAGCCCCAGTGTTACAGAGATGCAGTGGCTACTCTGCTGCTCCCGGAGAAAGGCTCAATCAAGAGGTGGCTCTGGGCTCAACATGGCACTGTGCTACAGCAGCTTGGCTCACAGGTGATGGGTGAGGGATGTTGAGGGGTGGGGAGTGCACACCTTATACCCCTAATCCAGAGCAATGAAGCTACTTGGATTTCCCATTACTCTCCAAACTTGTCTCAGAACTTGTGAGGATCACAGGATTTTCCTGTTAAGGCCTGCAGGTATTTGTGGTAGTCATAGGGGTACTGGGGCGCCTCTGTTTACCTTTTCCCCTCAAGAGAAAGTCCTTCCTGTCTTCAGACTGATCTGATCTGGACAGAGGAGCTAGGACTACAGAAGCTAGGTGTCTTCACATTGCCCTCATGGGCTTCCAGTCACCACAGGTGCCTCTCCACTCCCCCATTGCACTATAGCATTATCTCCCTTTGACACTTCAATCAAATAGTTATTTATCCATTGCCTTGGTCCTTTCTTGGGTACGGAAGGGCAAATTCCAGGCATCTCTAGTCAGCCATCTTCTTGATATCACTATATAGTTCTATTTTTTTAGGAAGCTCCATATTGTTTCCCTAGTGGCTTCACTAGTTTTTACATTCCCACCAATCATGTATAAAGGTTTCCATTTCTCCACATCTACACCAGCATTTGTTATTATTTGTCTTTTTGAGAATAATTATTCTAATTAAAGTGATATCCCATTGTGGTTATGATTTGCATTTCTTTGATGATTAGTGATGTGGAGGATATTTTTTTTTCCTACTGAGGTGAGTGCCTTATTTATTCTGAATAAATAATTGAATCCCTACTCAGATGCATAGCTTGCAAATATTTTCTCCCATTTTGTAAGTTGTCTCTTCATTTTGTTATTTCTTTTGTTTTTGACTTCATAAAACTTTTTTATGTAATCCCCTTTTTCTATTTTTGCTTTTGTTGCCTGGGTTTTTTTTTGTTGTTGTTGTTGTTCGTTTGTTTGTTTGTTTTGTTTTTTATTAAATCATAGCTATGTACATTAATGCGATCATGGGGCACCATACACTGGTGTTATAGACCATTTGACATATTTTCATCACAGTGGTTAACATAGCCTTCCTGGCATTTCTTAAGTTTTGTGTTAAGACATTTATATTCTACATTTACTAAGTTTCACATGTACTCTTATAAAATGCACCATAGTGTTGCCTGTGTTTTTGAGTTCTTACAAAAAAAAAAAAAAAAAAATTCTTGCCCAGACCAATATGATGAAGCATTGCCCCTATATTTTCTTCTAAGAGTTTTATAGTTTGGGGTCATACATTTAAGTTTTAATCCATTTTGAGTTGATTTGTATAGATGATAAGAGGTAGGGTCTAGCTTCATTTTTCTGTGTCAGAATATTCAATTTTCCCAGCAATATTTATTAAGAATACAGTCCTTTCCTTAATGTGTGTTCTTGATGCCTTTATCACAAATCAGTCAACTGGAAGTATATGAATTATTTCAAGGTTCCCTATTCTGTTTCGATGGCTTATATGTTCATTTTTACACCAATGCCATATTGTTTTGTTTGTTATAGTTTTGTAGTGTGATACCTCCAGTCTTATTCTTTTTGTTCAAAATTATTGTGGCCATTTGGAATCCTTTGTGGTTTCTTGCGAATTTTAGGATTGTTTTTTCTATTTCTTTAAAGAATGTCATTGGTATTTGATAAATATTGCATGGAATTTGTAGATTACTTTGGATAGCATGGATATTTAACAATATTAATTCTTCTAATTCATGTACATGGAGTATCTTTTCATTTATTTGTGTCCTTTTTAGTTTCTTCCCTCGATGTTTTACAATTTTCATTACAGAGATCTTTTGGCTCCTTGGGTAAATTTATTCCTATGTACCTTACATTTTTTGTAGGATTATAAATGGGATTGCCTTCTTGATTTTTTATATAGCTTGCTACTGGTGCCTAGAAATTCTAGTGCTTTTTCTATATTAATTTTGTATCCTGCAACTTTACTGAATTTGTTTACTACTTCTAACAGTTTGTGTGTGTGTGTGTGTGTGTGTGTAGAGTTTTTCAGATTTTCTATGTACAAGATCATAGTGTCTCCAAACAGGCAATTTGATTTCCTCATTTCCAATTTGGATGCCTTTTTTCCTTCTTGCCTAATTACTTTGTCTAGAACTTCTAGTACTATGTTAAAAAGAAATGATGAAAGTGGGTGTACTCATCTTGAACTAGGTCTGAGAGGAAAATTTTTTTAGTTTTCCTTTTTCAGTATGACATCAACCATGATATTGTATTGAGGTACATTTCTTCTATATCTAATTTGTTAAGAGTTTTGACCATGGAAGGTTGTTGAATTTTACCAAATGCTTCCTCTGTGTCCATTAAAATGATCACATGATTTTTGTGCTTGATTCTATTAATTTATTAACTTCTGTATTGTTGAACCATTCTTACATACCAGGGATGAATCCCACTTAATCATGTTTAATGATGCAGTTTGCTAGTATTTTGTTGAAGATTTTTTTTTCTATATTAATCACTGATATTGGTCTGTAGTTTTTGTTGTCGTTGTTGTTTTGTCCTTGTCTGGTTTAGTATCAGTGTGGTGGTGTCCTTGCAGAATGAGTTTGGAAGAATTCCCTCTTTTCCATTTTTAAAAATTGCTTGCAAAGGCTTGGTATTCTCCTTTAAATGTTTGGTAGAAGTCAGCACCAAAGCCATCAGCTCCTAATTTTTAATTACTAATTCAATTTCATTACTCATTATTGGTCTGTTCAGGTTATATACATTTTTTTCTTCACAATTCAATTTTGGTAGGCTACAATTGTCCAGGAATTTATCTGTTCCCAATTTGTTGGCTTATAGTTGTTTATGTTAGGCCATGTGAGGGTGGGGCAGGCTACCTGCGTTAGGGATGAGCCAGTGGCCTGGGAGAAGACATAGTAGGTGTTAACTATGTACTTTCTGCTTAACTTTGCTATGAACCTAAAACTGCTCCAAAAAAGAAAACCTATTAACTAAAAAAAATAAAAGCAATGGGCTGAACTAGAAAACTCTAAATAAAGCCTCTTATCAGGGGGGTTCAACTTTTTCTTTTCTGGCACACATTGGAAGAATAAGAGTTGTCTTGGACTACACGTTAAATCCATAAAACTAACAAAAGCTGATTAGCAAACAAAGATCTGTGCATACTTTTTGTGATATCCAACACCAGAGATAAGCAAAAAAGCCCTTAAAAGAAAAGCCCCGGGATCCACGAACACATGACTAGACAGGTCTGATGGCAATGTAAAATAGGGTTATGCTTGTGACAAAGAAAATCAGCAGGCAATTAACACATATTAATTATTTTATCTTCAATATATCTAAATATTGTGTACCATGTACGTATACACAGAACCAAAACCACAAAAAAGTTCATAATGTGCTGATAAACTATAAATAAAACCAGAAATAAACTAAAGAATTGAGAGTAAACCAGATTAAATTCAATTCATAAAATCAGTCTCTATCCTAAAAGGATGTCACAGTATTTTTGCATTTTAAATGTTACCTTCTGGAGGACTATCCTGCTATTATCTATTGACTGAGAAAAATATGAGACAGAAATAGAAACTTTTGATAGCAAAAATACATCCTGTTTACCTCAACTCAGGACATTTTAAAAATTAAATTCGTGGGGTTTTTCTTATATGATAAAGCAAAATTTATTTTGTCTATTAAGACTGCTGACAGCCTTTATTTTTAATGCAGTTTTACTTAATTCAGTGACACCAAACAATGCTTCTGAGCTTACTCTTCTAACCTTTCCTTTTTCTAGAAAAAGAAAAAGTACACATTGATTCTTAGTCATAGGTTGAATTCATATTTCTATTCTTCTTGTATATCCCTTGGAGTAAAGAAGAAAGTTTTCTATTTCTCTGGGGAAAAGAAAAATCTGTTCTCTATTTTCTAAGCCATTATCGTCAAACAGAATTGTGAGGCTGTAAGCTGTATTAAAAGTACAAGGGGGCAAAAAAAGGACAAATAAAAAAGATAAAATCAATTAAAGAAATTCTAAATAAAAATATGAAACATGAAAGCAGTCAATGTAATTTTAAAAGCGTTTCATTCAAGCCTTAAAAAAATAAAAAGAAAAGAAAAATCTTTGGCCAATCAAGGTAGAAAAGTGTGCTTTGACACACTAAAAGATAAAAGAAGCAATTGTCATTGGTTAGCAAATTTATGGAACTTTTAAGATTTTAAACCAATGCAAATCAGTTCTTTGAAATTAAACAAAGACTTATTGAGGGCTTAGATGAGACTTACTGAAGGATATGCAAAAGAACTCCAAAAAACCAATTTATTCATTCTACAAGTGACATCTTCAGCATATTTTACGTGCCAGGACTTTAGGATTCATCAATGAACAAAACAGACTGCCCCTCCTCCAAAGTCTCTATCTACTATGATAGAAGTTATGGTCAGGGATTGAACAGGAAGGCAGAAGTTAAGACTTAATATAAGAAGTAATTACACGTCAGAACTTGAAAATGCCATGGGAAAAATGGGGCAGGGTAAAAGTGATTGAGATACAGGTATTAGAGTGAGAAGACAGGACTGCAGTTTAAATCGGGATGCCCCAAACAGGCCTCCTTATGAAAGGAACATTTGAACACAGATGGGAAACAGGGAGGAAGGGAGTCCTTGTAAAAACCTAGTGCAAAGGTTCCAGGTTAGAACTTGCCTGACATGTGCTGAGAGGGTCACAGTTCAGAAAGTTTACAATTACTGAGAAGGTGAGACTTATATCCTGAAAATAAGAAATCAAATAAATCAAAACAAAATGCAAAACAAAACAATCAGTTCTCAAAAAGAGTAAAATGTAAATCGCAGGGGATTTCTGAAAGCTCTGAGGAAGAGATGAGAGTCTAAATGGGCCTTGAAATGTTTCTAAGGTTCCTCCTCCCCCCCCCCCCCTCAGGAATACATTTAAGCATCATAGAAGAGCTGGCACACCACACCAAAAGCTTAAGAACAAAAATGTTAGGTGACTCTGAATGTGATGCATTCTAAAATAATTCAGGCCCAGCCCTCTCTTCTAGAAAGAGCAATCTACCTCTATTTCTTTTCTGCAGGCCTCAGTTCACAGAGTGCCTAGCTCACGTAGCATAGGTCTCCAAAAAGGATTCTTACTTTGCTTACAAAATCTTTCTTCCCCCATCAGCTTCATAAATGCTGGCCTGCATTCACAGTATTCATTATTGCTAATATATTTTCTCTCATTCTTCCTTAAAACCACTAAAATCAAGTTTTCACCCCACTTTCCCTCCTAAGTTACTAAGTTGTCAATAGTTCCAGTTTCTCCTCAACAACCTTAGTTACTTCCATTCTCACACCTTAATCATGAAAATGTCCCCTTTCATTTTCACACATGTTGCCCCTGTTTGGATGGTAAATACATGGTCTCCCTGTCTATGACTCCCACTGCAAAATTCAGAGGACAGTTCTCAGCACCTCACTTTTCCTGCTGTGTTCCAAGCTGCTTAACACCACACCAAACTTACTGGACCCCTTGGGATATTTTAAAATTTCAAGAAATGCACATCTATCAAATTCTCTGCCAACTAGCTCAAGGTACCTCACAGTTCCCACACTGGATTGCACTACATTTCTTTTGATGATGTTGTATGGGTGCAAAGTTGGGCTTTTGTTGTGTATCATAAAAAGTAAGGACTAGGCAAGTATCAGTGCGGAACAGGAAATGAATGAGCTGATACCAAAAGAGATTCCAAGGTTTAAAAGTTGTTTTACATCCCATTAGAAATTATGGTTATTTTAAGATGAAATTAAATATTAGAATTTTTCTTTAAATTTGTGGTTTAAGGTTTCAAATGGTTCCTAAGTTATAGGTCAAAAACATTTATTAAGATTTGGGGGCAAGACTACTTAATAAACAAAATTACTAGGGTTGGTGTGGTTTTGTGTTGTTTTTTTTGTTGTTGTTGTTGTTTTGACCTAGGAGACCTGTAAAAAACTACTGAGACACAGAGAGTGCAATGAACCCAGAAAGCCTGGGAAGGCCATCTCAGTCTTTATTATGTAATCAGCAGTGCTGACAGTTAACCTCTCCTGCTGGCCACAAGCGTTCCTCACTCAGCCTCCAGAATCTTCTTTCTTTGTTTTCTTTCTCCTCACTAGTTGTGCCTTCTCAATCTCCTTTTCTATTTTTCACTTCTCTCTCTCCTACTTAATACTAGAATGCCCCAGGACTCAGACCTGGGACTAGGGATCTTTTCTTGATCCATAATCTCTCCTTTCATGATCTCTCCAGTCTTGTGGCTTCAAATACCATCTACATATTGATAATTTCCAGATTTGCAATGCCAGAAGAGACTTCTTTCCTGAATTCAAACTCAAATATTTCAACTATCTTCATTACATTTGCCCATGACAAACGGACACTCAAACTTAACTTCCTTCCTTTTCCCACAACCTTCACCCTTATGCCCCCTACACAGACACACACACACACACACACACACACACACACACGACAATGGGGAACAACCAGAAACCTGCTCCATTTTAGCACATCGTGATTCCAGGCTTTATGTTAAGGTCAAAAAGCGTGGTTTCATCCTTGATTCTTCCCTTTCTCTTAAACTCTACCAATCCAGCAACAAATCCTATCAGCTCTACCTTCAAAATGTATGCAGAAGTCAATCGCTGTTCTCTATCACTATGGTCAGCATATGGGTCCAGGCTTCTGCCATCTCCCTTCTGGACCTCTGAAATAACCCTTCCACCCAGTCCTCTGCTTTAACATTTGGCTGTCTGCAGTTTATGTTCTCAACAAAGCAGCCAGAGTGATCCTTTTAACACATGTCCGATCCCATAATCACTGTCTATTTTAAATTCCCAATCACATTCTATTTGACTTAGAGTCAAAGCCAGAGTCCTCAGCCTACACACAACCTTGCTCAGAACACCCCACCACCACCACCTCCACACCCTGAGTTCTCTGACTGGTCTGCTCACGCACTCCTCTCAAGCCACACTGGGTTACCTGATGATCCTTGAGCACATCCCTGCCTTAGATCCTTGCAGCTCCTGTCCCCTTTGTGTGGGATGCTCTTCACCCAGATAAGAATTTGCTATTTTCTGTCTCCCTCCTCCTTCAAATCACCTCTGTGTGAGCAATATGTAAAATACTACAATCTGTACCTTACCGAACAACAGCATTCCTAATCTCTCTTACCAAGTTGACTATATCTTATTCCAAATCATTTATTTTTTTGAGCATTCTGTATAATTTACTTTCACGTCATATTTACTGTATACTGCCTTTAAGCTCTAGACACTCTAGGATCTCTGTTGTATTTTCTTCTATTTTTCCCTACGTGCCTAAAATTTCTGGAATATGTTAAATATTCATTAATTATTTATTGAATGGATGAATGAATCAGCATGTTAACTCGAGAGCCATTGCATCCATTTTCAAGCCTTCATCTCCCATGTGTATTCCCTGATGACTCTCAAAAGTATATCTTCACCTAGAACTCTTCTCAGACTCAAGTAGATACATATTCATCTGCTTACTAGACATATTTGCTTAGTTGTTGCTAAAGAACTTCAGACTGATTTTCATGTTTCAGAAAGAAACCACACGCTTAAACCTGCCATATGCCCTGTGCATCAGTCAGGTTGGACTGCCTTAACAAGATACTACTGACTGAGCAGCTTAAACAATAGACATTTATTTATCACAGTTCTGGAGGTCCAATATGAGGATGCCAGCAGAGAGAGCAGACAGAGAGGCAGAGTGAGAGAGAGATGTTGTCTCTTTCTCTCCCTATAAATCCTGTCAGAGTAGGAGCCTACATGATCTCATTTGATCTTAATTACCTCCTTTAAAACCCCACCTCCAAAAACAGACACATGTTGGCCATTAGAAAGCACTGGAAACAGGCGGTGCCTATGGCTCAAGGAGTAGGGTGCCGGCCCCATATACCAGAGGTGGAGGGTTCAAACCTGGCCCTGGCCAAAAACTGAATAAATAAATAAATAAAGCACTGGAAAGGCCAATCAGAAAGCACTGGAAGAGACCTTTCCTCTATCTGCATAAAACCAGACTGATCTAATCAGGGGATAAAAAGGGGCTACTGACTTCCTTTCCCCTCCCTGAATGCTAGTGGACCTGGCCTAAATCATTTAAAATCCAATACTTGTCTCTTGGGGAAATTTACAGTGAATCTCTTCCCCACTCCTATTCATCCTCCTTAGCAACCAAGTGCTACGCCACATTCTCCCCCCATCAAAAACGCCCCTATAAGGGTATCTGACCATCACTGTGACATTGCAAATCACTCTTGTGATTCCCCTCATACATATGTTATTTAGAAATAAACATTTCTCTTACTAATCTGCCTTAACTGTGAGTTGGTCTTTCAGGGAACTTTTGGGTAGAAAGGGGTGAGTTTCACCATGATCCCTATGATCCCTACCTCTTTTCCCTTATGGCCCTCATTTCTTACATGGACTATGTCAGTAGCTTCCTAATCCACCCTCCATCATTTATCCTTGGCACCTTCCTCCATGCTGCACACTGCTGACAGAAAATCTTCCTAAAATGTAACTCTGATCCTAATGAGTCCCTGGCTCAAAATGGCACACATAACATACCGTTTCCTAAGATCAAATTCCCGTCTCAGAGGTTCTGCGGACATGTCTTCCTGTCATCTTCTCCATCTCCATCCTCTCCACCCTACTCCCTCCCCAACTTCTCACTTTACATTCCAAGCACACCAAACTGTTTTCAGCTGTCCCAAGCACGCCCTGCTTTACCCACAGCTGTTCAAACTTAGCAGTATTAGATGCCCTAGTCTCTCTACAAAGCCCTGTTAGCCTCACTTCCTGTATGAAATGTCCCTGTTTTTCCAAGTGGGGTCAAATGTTTGTTATTTGTACAAGGCTGCTCCATTACACAAATTAAATACTGTACTGCATTGTAATCATCTGCTTGCATATCTACCTCCCACTGACTCCATCCATGAATTCCTTCAGGCTTGGATTCATACCTGTTATTAATATTTCTTCTGCCAGTGTCCAGCACAGAGCCACAGGCCTCTATGGAAGTTCACTTAATGACTATATTAAAGGAACTAAGTCAGTGGAGTTTACTCTGGAAACTTTCTCCTCTAATAATTAAATCTATAATTCCTTTATTCTCCTCCTTTAGTAAGAATAGAAAGTAAAATCAAATATGTATACAGTTGGACCTCAATCGTTGATCACCTCTCTGCATTGACCTGAGTTGATCTAATTTTCATAGATCGGACATGAACTGCATGTACATATCAGTACAGGAGACCTAGTTCCTTAAGTTGATCACCTCTGAATGTTGATCAGTTTGTTACAGTCCCTTGAGGGTCCACTTACAGAGGTTCTACTATCGTTTACAATATTTTTCAGTTTCTTTCTTTTTTTAATTTTTCCTCATAGAATAATCTCACAGGGCTGTCAAAGGACCAATTAAAATCCAAACTCTTACTTTTTCCTAAAATTCATCTCAGTGAGTTTCCCAATAAACATATCTACCAATGAAAAAGTAAGAATGTGAAAGACTCCTGAAAAATTGTTAATGTTGACACTCAAGTTAAAAAAACATTGAATGCTGAACTGTCTTAATACTTCAAAGTCAGTTCTGGGAATTGCTAAGCATTGTTCAACATATGTCACTAACTTTGAACTTAATACAATGCATTAAAGAGTATATTTAAAAATGTAAGTTTTAGTGTTTGTATATTTGATGGAAACTGCATAACTCATCAAACATTTACTTAATGAAAGTTTTAAAGATGTGAGAAATATAAAACTGTGACAATCATAAGGAAAGTAATATTAAAGAAACATTTCAGGAGAGACAAAATACTAGAGTAAAATACTAGGGTAAAAGAAATAAAAAATTAATATAGAGTACAGATAGATTAAAAATGATTAGAAATAGGAAGGGCAAAGCTCTCTACATAGAACAAATAGAACTAAAATATCAAATTAAAATAAATTAATTAATTGGTATATAAACACACAACATAGGAAATATATTAGTGAATACTGCAATGAACTGTTACACAGTTCCATCACCAAAGTCATACCATTTTGAATGTGTTTTTCATGTTAGAAGGAAGCAATTATATATACTAAGTTTTTCAATCTATTAAGTCACAAAGACAGACTTGCAGCCAATACTTTTATATTAGTCAAGGATGGAATAAAAAATTTTTAGTGGCTTAAGAAATAAAAGGTTATTTCCCTGTCACACATCATGCCCAATGTAAGGCACACGTGCATTGAGTGTTTCACACATTATAGGCAATGAATATGTGTTAAAGGATTGAATGAAGGAATAGAAGGGAAAGAGGGAAGAAGGAAGGAAGAGGGAGGGAGGAAGGAAGGAAAGGAAACAGGGAAGGAGACTGGGGAGGAAGAGAGGGGAGGGGAGGGAAGTCTTATCTAACTTTGCTCAAACTATTTAACATATCCTAGGTTCAAAACTTACCTGTAATATGGGATAACAATATTATGGTTAAGTATAATAATCATAATAATTAAGTGCACAACCTAATAACCTGTTTTGGTATGTAATAGTTGATTCTTATAATCAAGATGGTCTGAAGCATACTTCAAATTTTTCTTAGTTATCTACCTTCTTACTGTCCTCTCCTCTTTTGCTATTTTTCTCTTATTTACCTCCCACATTACTGGCATGAAGAGTTCCATTAAATTTGCGCACAGTTGCTTTCCAATCAGGAAGAAACTTGAATCACCTGACACTTCCTTTGTTACCAGGTAAAGGAAAATTCAGTCAAACCAAATGGAAACAGCACTTGAACCTGATCTTGAAGGAAAATGTCAACAGCTAGAAAATTGGAGCAGCGTAGAAGTGCAGATTGAGTCATCAGCTGCTGGGAGAACGGACAATTGTAGAACAGTAGACAGTACAGTCAGTGGCAGAAACTGGTTGAAAGAAAGGTTGAAGCCAAACTATCACTATAATTTCTATTACAAATTACTATTGATCAAAAATAGATATGTTTAATAACATTGTTACTTATTATTCCACAGATGCCAGAATCGCTTTGATGTTGCATTAGGAAAGATACCTTGCCTAGATTGGTACACATTAGAAAATCAGCATGAGTACTAGACTGAGTACTAGATTCTGGTGTTGCAACTGACTTACTTGTATAATTTCCAGAAAGTTACTTAGCTTACATAGTCTTCACGATTCACATATGTAAAATGAGAGGACTGGCCTGAGTAAGCATCTGTCATTGTTGCAGCTACATAGTTTTATGGAAAAGCAAGTTCATCATAATCATAAGCCAGAACTGTTTTTTAAACAACTTGCTGTACCGTTTCCCTAAAGAAGGACTCTTCTGAAATGACAGGGAAGGAGCCCTTTTGCCAACTTTATCTTACATCCCAAAACTGAATTTATCTGTTATAAACAAGAAAAGGCCCATTTGAGATACACAGACTCCACCTCACATCTCCTTCAGGTCTTTCTCAGCCTCCCTGGTGGAGCTCACATTCCCGACTGAGTCAGGCAGGGCTGTAAAGACACGGTCAGTCCAGCCTAACACCAGACGCTGATGGGCAATTCTCACGCCACAGCTCCCAAACAAGTTGGCAGAGGATTCGCCAGGCCTACACACAGCTAAACGCCATGCTCTCCTCTGTTCTGCTTTCTCCCGCCTCCTTTCAGGGATGGTGAACCCTTGTAAGCATTTTGCAATTTAGGTTCCCATGTTGGGTCTAATTCTATTTAATCTAATCTGCCAAGTGGAATAAAGAAACAGGTGTAATTAGGGATAAGAGATTACTCCATGACCCAAGGCAAAGTGACAGGTACTTGAGCTTCTCAAAAGAAATGCTATATCTTTACTTCTTGCTTTGGAGACCATCTTCATATCCTTTCATGGGACACAAAGATTTCACCAACATGCAAGTCTCACTGACCACTGTGAGTCATCTTCAGGTGGCATCTTCCAGGATTAACCATACACAGAGTTTTGGATAACCATTCCATTCAATAATCTTTGGCACTTGTATTATTTGTACTTTTGATGTAAAAGCCTTTGCAGCTCTATAGTTGTTGTTACAATACCATGCCCTGTCTTTTGATGGCTTTGGTACCAAATACCCTGCCATCTACCGCAGACCGTATCACTCCTCTACAGCTCATCAGATGGAAGGACAGTCGCCATCCCTGAAGATCTAGCAGAGGACACTACTGCCCTCTGGTGGAAACACTGATGACTATTCTACAACTGCCTCTCAAAGTATAAAATTTTCAGATAGGCTCACAAGGCAGCTTGAGTTGTAAAAGAAGTCAATCCAAAATTTGTCCTCATTTCTGCTTCTCTACATTCAGTTGCCTGTGCATTTTCTCAGTTCACATTTCATTGTTGCTTTCATGTCTTTATCACAAACAGATGGAGCCACCTACAAGTCTTCCAAACATTGATACAATGAGACTCAGATCTTATCACCCAACATATTTAACAACAAAGTTTCCAATCTCCCTTTCAAATAGGAAGAAAAGAAAACAAAAACCACTTTGAAATAGTTTGAATTAAAGAATGAGTTGTATATACAAATCTTTCCACTTTTTCTCTTTAATGGATTCTGTTTTCTGAGGGATATGCTAATAGGCAAACATTTAACTTGCTGTTGCTTTTCTCCTCTCTTCTGGACAATTACATTAAAATAAGGAATATAAATAATTAATTTATGAGCCTGTTTGTCTAAGTAAGTGGCTGTGTGTATGCATTTTCTTCACATGTGGGTAAAATACCATAAAAGACGACCCTGGCTTGGCACCCATAGTTGAGTGGTTACGGCACCGGCCACATACACAGAAGCTGGCAGGTTCCAATACAGCCCAGACCAGCTAAACAATAATGACAACTGCAACAAAAAAATAGCCAGGCATTGTGCTGGGTGCCTGTAGTCCCAGCTACTTGGGAGGCTGAGACAAGAGAATCACTTAAGCCCAAGAGTTTGAGGTTGCTGTGAGCTGTGACGCCACCACGGCACTCTACCAAAGGTGACATAATGAGACCCTGTCTCAAAAAAAAAAAAAAAGACAACACTAATAATTTAATTTTAAAAACTTCTTTATATCCTACCATCTTATTGTAAACAAACAAACATATTAAAATGGTCAAATTGTACTACTGACTGAGCAGTAAGTAAGACAGACAAACTTGGGTTTCAACTTTAACTCTCTTCCTTAACTTCCCTGACCCTCAACTTCATCAGCAAAATGAGGACGATTATACTTTAAGGAGTTGTGGCAAGGATTAAATGAGATAAGATGGAGAGCTTCAGCACAGTGCCTGGAGCATACTGGTAAATTAGTCACCCCTAAGTATCCATGAGGAACTGTTTCCAGGACCTTGCTCAGGTACAAGAATCTGAGGATGCTCAAGTCCCTTACATAAAATGGCACAGTATTTACATATGCCTAGCTTCCCATATATCTTAAGTCTGGGGTCCCCAAACCCCAAGCCATAGACTGGTATTGATCCATGGCCTATTAGGAACTGAGCTGCCCAGCAGGGAGTGGACTTCAGGCGAGTGAGCAAAACTTCATCTGCACCTCCAGCCATTCCCCTTTGCTGGCATCAACCAGAGGCCCACTTTCCACCAGCTAAGTGGCAGCAGGAGATTCTCGTGGGAGCGTAAACCCTATTGTAAACTGTGCGTGCAAGTGACCCAGGGTGCATGCTCCTTATGAGAATCTAGCACTTGATGGTCTGAGGGAGAGCCGAAGCAGTGATATTAGCACTGGGGAGCAGGTGCAAACACAGATGATCATTAGCAGAAGCTTTGACAGACACCGTAATAAATCAATGGTTTGCAGACTCATACCAAAACCATCCCCCACAACCCTGGTCTATGGAAAAATGGTCTTCCATGAAACCAGTCCCTGGTACCAAAAAGGTTGAGGACCACTGCCTTAAAGTCACCTCTAGATTACTTATAATACCTAATACAATGTAAATGCTATATCGATAGTTGTTTTACTGTATCGTTTAGAGAACAATGACTAGGACAAAAGTCTGTACATGTCTAATACAGTCACAATTTATTTTCCAAATATTTTTAATCCATGGTCAGTTGAATCCATGAATGCAAAAACCACAGATACAGAAAGCCAATTTACCAGTTTTTCTATTGGTATTTCTAGTAAACTATAAGTAAGGAAGGATTTGTTTGAAGTGAGTCTAAAAATTCTAACACTGTTGGCTTAAGCAGAACTCACCTATATGCTCTTCTAAGAGTAAATATTTTGTCCATCTACTCTCAGCACCTAAGATGCGATTGAGTAAATGTACTTTCCCATTCCATATCAGTTGGATGACAAAAATCCCTGAAGGATTCAAATATGGAATGAAAAGAGCTTAGTTTCTTCTGAGTCACTGAGCCTCATTCCACAAAAGCAGGATGAATGAATGGAGTGATCTCATGCAAAAAAATGGAATGAGGGTTTAGTCAACATAAGCATTCATAATCCAAAGAAATCTCAGAAGGGTACCACCTTTGGAATGGCAATTCCATTTCCTGACAGTCTGAGACTTTGCCTCACTGAGTTATTATATCTTGATTTTTTGGAGGGAAAAAAAGCATAGGTACATCATATCAATTTGATCACACGTTTACCTATGTTATGGTTAGTCACAATCATCATATGCGTAGCGTATTTTTAAATTATTTTATGTCTTTTAACCCTAATCCTTTGACAGATTATGCATGTATTGATATCACCATGGCATATTTTGACAATGTTTCAGTTTTATGATATAAATATTTTTAAATAATTATTAAAAATAAAATTAAAATAACTAAATATTTAAAATATTCTGTGATAGGAACAGTAAAGATAAACTTTTCTTAGGTTTCTAAGCACTTGGAAATGTAATATTTCTGCACTGAAACACAATAGACCTCTAATCTGTCATTATTATTGGAAACATAAATTCAACGTTTTAGTCTAGTGCAAAACAAATATGTATTAGTGACATATACAAAAATATTATTATTTTGAGACAGAGTCTCACTGTTTTGCCTTCAGTAGAGTGCTCTGGTGTCACAGCTCACAGCTGTCGTAGTCCAGCCCTAGGGGCAGGATTCACTAAGACCTATGGAACTAGCAGTGACTGGCATCAATCTCCTCTGAAGAATCCATGGGAGAGAGAAATTTTCCTCTCATCACCACCACAGAGGGTCTCCTCTGCAATAAGGGATATAAGCCCTCCTGCCCATATTTCAGGGCTCGAGCTGTTGCCTTGATCTCTGCCCCAGCCAAATGTAAATCTCCACAATGGGTATCTGCTTTGTCTGTTTACTGGGCAGGAAACAGCCACTTAATGTCTCTTTCCAGACCTTGCCATAGTCTCTTCTATGGCCATTATTCCTCAGAGTGTTCACAAACCCAACAGGGGTTTTTGTAAGCTATATCCCCAATAGGCCAGAGTTCTAGGAAAAGCAGGAAACTTGCTCAGATAAGAAATTTAGCAGTGACTGGTTTAAAAGCAAACTAGCTGACTTTTCTTTTTCCAACTCACTCAGCTTACTTTTTAATTTTTCCCTTTTTTCTGGTTTTTTGTTCCCCTTGTCAAGAATGGGGTCTTCAGTCTCCAATTCTGCCTGCAACAGCAACCTCAAACTCTTGGGCTTAAGTGATTCTCTTGCCTCAGCTTCCCAAGTAGCTGGGACTACAGGTGCCTGCCACAATGCCTGGCTATTTTTGTTGTTATTGTTGTTCAGCAGGCCTAGGCTGGGTTCCAACCCACCAGCCCCAATATATGTGGCTGGAGCCCTAACCACTTAGCTACAGGTGCCAAGCCACAAACATATTTTTAAAGAGGAGCTTAAGTAAACATTCCTAGAGCTCTAGAAATAAAATAGTGGAGAAAATTTTAACAGCTAAAAAAAAAAAGTAACAAGAAAAATAGTTTTTTCCCTTCTTTTACAGAAAATACCTTTCTTTGTCTCTGTTCCTTAGCCTAATTTGTATTGTAAATAAAATATTTTCCCTGAAATGACCTCACTGAACCTTAGGTTGTTTCTCATTTATTTGTTTTTAAGGAAAAAAAATATCCAACTAAGTGCAAAATACACTTGATTGGAAAGCTATAAGAGAAGAAAGCTAGCATTTTTGTGGTATTTTGTAGGTGTCAATTATTATGCCAAGAATTGTACAATTTTTATTTGCTTTCATCCTCAGAATAGGATTCCTACTGTTATGTTTATTTCACTATATTGGAGAAGACAGTAATGCCCTAAGTCACATCACAAGTTTAGCAGCTGAAGTCAGGTCTGTGTGATTTTAAATCTGATCTTTCAGTTATTAATGTGGAGCTTCCCAGAGCTCAAGTTGTGTGCCAATCTATAAATTGTACCAAAAAAACAATGATTCACCATTAATGTCCATCCCCTTTCCCTCCTCATTGCCCTGAGTTACTCATGTTCAAACAATGGAAATTGTTATCATTCTGAGTTACAGATTTCAGAAAGAAGAATTCACAAAGCCTTAGGTAGTTAGAAAAAAAAAAAAAAAAAAAAGTCAAACAAAACCAAAACACTTCTTAATCTCAGTTTAGGATTACTTCCTGAAGAAGCTTTCAAGATTGGCACTTTAAAAAATAATATTCAATATGCAGACAAAGATAGAAATTAAAATATAGATTTCCTATATTTTCTGTCCTCCACCTCCTACCTAGAGTTGCCAGATTTTGCAAACAAATATTACAGGATGCCCATTTAAATTCAAATTTTAGAAAAAAAGAAGTATTTAAATATGTCCCATGTAAACATACACACATACATACTATTACTAAAAAATCATTCACTGTTTATCTGAAACTCAAATTTATGACTGGGTGTGGTGGCTCACGCCTATAATCCTAGAACTTCTGGAAGGCCCAGGAGGATGGATTGCTTGAGCTCAGAAGTTTGAAACCAGCCTGAGCAAGACCCTGTCCTTACTAAAAACAGAAAAACTAGTAAGGTGTAGCAGCAGGTGCCTGTAGTCCCAGTTACTCAGGAGTCTGAGGAAAGAGGATTGCTCAAGCTCAAGAGTTTGACAGTGTTGTGAGCTATGATATCATGGCACTCTACCCAGGGTGACAGAGTGAGACTCTCCCCCCCAAAAAATGAAATTAAAATCTTTCTAGGCATCCCATATTGTCTGGTATAGGATAGTATATATAGCCTACCGATGGCCTCCTTCCAGCCTCACATCAATTGGTCAAAAGAACTCTCTACAACCAAATAGAGTCTCATTTGATAATGTCTCACCTAACGATCCCTTGTCCTTTCCCCCATTAATAATAAAGGGGAATATTTACAAATACAATTACAGTCTATCTGCTGTGGACTTACACAGCAGAACTAGTGCATGCAGAAAGTTTGTATTTCATTAATTAACTCAAGTAAGGAGAAAACCCATCTTTGTGGTATTCAAATTGAATTTATGCATTCTACTGTCACATTTCACTATAAACATAATAAAATAAAGCCAATCATTCACCAGAAAATAAAAATATTGGTGGGTAGCCTAGACCACTCATATTTTTAAAAGCAATCTTTTTAACAAAGATATCAATAGGAGTTTCTAAAACATTCAGTTGCAGTGTTGCCCTATGCTGAAAGATGTCATTTTATCTTGCAGGAGGGAGACATGGGCACGTGGTATTTTATTCTGCTTTGTTGAATAACAACACAAAAACATTCATCAAGTCTCAATTTTTAAAAATGACCAAAACTGACATGAATTTGTTTATCGAAGGGAAGACAATTTGGTTTAGGAAGACAACACTAATGTAAATTTATATTTATCTCTCGGCAGTACACAATTTCCCAAGGAATCAAATTTCCTGAGTAAATGTCAAGCATGCTCTCTAAAGCACTATTAATCCAATTATGAAATTAGATATATACTGTGCTTTGACATATTGAATTTGGGACCATTTTACAAACCAAAGTTATATTCCTGTAAAAAGTGAATGAGATAATTGGCATGAATGCAGAAGTAACAAGATTGTTTTGGTGTGGTTTAATGTAAGTGTTCATACTTCTTTAAAAGGCAGAGGTAACATACTACTTTTCATGCTTATTTATGAGTTCATGTTCCGCATGTGACTAGGAATATAGGAGGATCTCAGTGAGGCTCTTATTAGTAGGCTAAAATGTTAACGATGGCAGGTGTTATGAGCAATGTAATTTAAAAACTTCAGCACAGATAATGTGATAGTCTTCATGTATTAGATTAAGTGACACTCTAGAATAGTTTTTTGTCTTTTGCCCTAATCAGGGAGTCATACTCCAGGCCTGATCAGTTAGCATTTAATTAGAAACATTCACAACCCAGAGGTTGCTACTATAAGCCTTTCTGCTATCACTATCTCCAAAAAATATGGAAGACTTAGTTAATAAGCATAATGAATACTAAAAAAAAATGGTGAAAATTGCGTACTATTTAATTAGGAACAGATGTTCAAAAAAGAGTTTTCAGTGATGAAAATCAAAATATATGAATTAGCTAAAATAAATAACATCTATTTCAACCTCCACAGGAATGTGAGAATCTAGTGAGTGCTTTGCCTTTTAGAAAGGCTCCCAGAGATTGATTCTACAGTTGAGCTATGTCAAACCACTTAGTTAAAGGATTCTGGTTGCCTGCTGCTCACTATAAATCTAACTGATTTCTGCCTTTAGAATATTGTTACATTTTCCTTGAGTAAATACTTGTGTTGGATATTGTTAGACCCTGCTAGAACACACAGAAGAACAGAGAGCTGGGAATTCATTAAGTAGATAGAATAGATGGTATGAATTGTTTTCTGTCTGCTTGTTGATAAATGTTTGTTAAATGGATAGCTGTATGCATTTGGGCTGAAGCTTGCTTTCTTTAACTTGATAAGGAGATTGAGAGGTGACCACCTTTAAATATCAGTTTAATCAAGAGTGGCACGTGACCAGATTGCAAAGGTCCAGGCAGAGCCATAGACATTCACTGGGACAGGACCTGTGCATTAGACTTTCTGGGATACAAAACAATCCTGACCCAATGTACCAGCTTACTTCTTTTCTAAGAAGGTCTTATGATCTGCCCTTGGTCTATAACCAAAATATCCCCTAGCCTCTGAGCTGGACTTTCTCAATGGCTTAAAAAAAGAGGGGGAGGGATAAAATACCCATTAAACACTATTTTTATAATGGACACACTTAAAAGCCCCAATGTAACCATTATACAAGTTATCTATGTAACAAAAACATTTATACCCCCTTATGTTTGGAAATAAAAAATGTATAGGTAAACATAAAGTTGATCATACTGTCAAACTCTTTTGAAACCTTCTCCACTTAAAGTTCATTTTAAAGAATTTTCGTTTAAACCTCTAAAAGTCAGGGCAGATTCAATTTGCCCTAAGGTAATAAAGACTGAGACAATGGACTGAGGCCACTGAAAGAATTACCACCTTTCCTTTCTATAACTTTTCCTTCACTGTTCCATGGGGTTTGGGCATCTTCTGCCTTGTTTACTCAGAGTTTGTGAACTCTTCCTGTTAATATTCCTCCATTTTTTATATTTCTTAATTTTAAAAAGGAAATCAAAGGTGAAAAAGAAAAGGGAAGAACAGAAAGAAAAGGAAAACGCTCAGTGGTGCAGCTTACTTGGCTTTGCTCAGATGTAAAGAGCTGTGTGATTAAGAAAAATGCTGCGTTTTCCAGTTTTCTTCTCTAAAACATCATTTCACACTGTAGAATACTTTGCCTTCCTGCATGTCCTCTTAGAGGGGTTGGGAAAGAGGTAAGTGGTACTGCAGCCTGCTCCCTTTCACCCTGTTCTTAAATGGATAATACCTGGTAAAGGAAAAAGTCAAAGCAGCTTTGGAAAGGAATGGAAGTCTCAGGGCTATGCTGTAGGCCAGCACAGGGAGAAAGGAAGAAGGCGACGCTCTTTGTCTTGCTAACAGAGAACAAGAGGTGGACCTGAACTGCCCTAGTCTCATCCTCCTATTTTATTCAATAGGAGTTGGGGTAGGTGAAGAGAAAATGAGTGTGTCATAGCATTAACCATAATATTTTATTCCATAACTTTCTTCCCAGAACGATCATTTTTATGCTGATGGCTGCCACATTTAATTCTCCTACCCCAAACAATCTGAGTTGCAAATCAGCATGCCCAGTTAACTGCTGGACATGTCATTCCCAATTCAGAGTCTTTCAGTAATTTTGCATGGATCTGTACAGTCTTAAAGACGAAATTGTAATTCTTCATTTCAGCTTTCATGGGCCTTTGCAATCTTTCAGTGTGCATAATATCTTTGTGACTCCAAGTAACAGAATTTTGATACTTAGATCTTGGACATTTGTGCTATGAATGCAGATTTGTATATGGTGTATAGTAGTTATATATTAACTCTACTTTTTAATCTTTATTTTACCAGGTGATAAAAACAGGGGAAAGGCAAAAAAGGGTTATGAAAGAGCCACCAAATGCAACTTGTGGGCTTCCTGTTAAGTTACCCATGAACGTGAGAAGAGCAAATGCCTTTTACCATCCCAGGCACCGCCACCTTCAATGAGTTTTACGCCACCCCAACTTCCGTAGATTATGTAATAAAATCTCAAACCCACCTCACTTAACCACAGAATATGGGACCTTGAATGACCTTAGAGACTATCTAATTGAAATCCTTATTTAATTTATTTCTCTCCCTTAATACTTTTTTAGAGGAAAAACCAGAAATCTAATAATATAAAATCTAATAAAAATCCAAACTTGGGCAATTACTGTTAAAAATTTTAAAAAAAATTCTGTAAGTCATGTTTTCTTGGTCAAAGGCGAACAAGTCTTCATTTTCCAAACAATCCTATTTAATAACAAAATCTTTAATCTTAAATGATAAAATATCTTAGAGTTCATTGCACTCTCTCCTAATAACCATTTAAGCAGGCTTTTGGTAGAAAAGTCAAAATTAAGATCAATTTAGAGACGTTCTCCTAGCTACCAAGGAGAATCATGTCCGACCTAGAGCCTTATTTTGTTTTGTTTTGAGAAATTAGATTATAAATAAACATGCGCATTTATACACAGAGAAAAAAATGAGAGCCCCACACTTCCTAAACTGTTGCTAAATTCTTCCGCATATTCCAAGTGCCCACATATCTTCTCTCTTCCAGCTCTGACAACACTTTTTAGGCCATGTTCTTACTCTGATCAATCTGTCAAATCCACCCAGCAATTTGTTTCCAAATTGTTAGGTATGGCTGATGGAGGAAGAAAGAAGAGAGAGAAAAATAATTGGACCAACAGGGAAGAAATTTACCTCAAGGCTTTTCAGGTTACAGTCAAAGTGACTGAAAATTACATTTCAAACTTCTTAGCCACATTCAGTTTCTCCCTTTTGAAATAAGGTTCCTGCCCCTCCCCTTTTTTTTACTTTGAATTATGCAATGTGTCTGGTAGATACTTTTCATAGGAGGAATATAGAAATAATAGCAAGTGTGTGTGTACACACACACACACACATATAAATTAGCACATATGTAAGTTACTACCTCCAAATGTAAATGATAAACTTTCATGTGTGCAGAAATTTCTAAAACCAAGCCTCTGAGAGAGGAGATAGTGACCTACATAGAGCCCTTCCTTGTGCCTTATCCTTGAGGGTATTAGGGAACTGCCTGCTCATAAGCAATTGTCAGCAAAGAATAGCAAACGCCTTGAGAGATGGGCTTCCTTACCACGTCTCTCACTTCCATTCCCCACCCTCCCCCTACACAGGCACAAACACAATCACACCAGAACAGGTATGTGCACGGGAAACAGTGGAGTCCACTAGGGCTCAGGGACTGGCTCTCACAAGCATTTTGTACATTAATATTAAAGACGGCTTCTACTTTGCTCACGATTTTACCTCAGGTACTACCACAATATCCACTACAAAGTGAAGACATATTGAAGGAAGGAGGGAAGGAAGGAAGGAAGGAAGGAAGGAAGGAAGGAAGGAAGGAAGGAAGGAAGGAAGGAAGGAAGGAAAGAAGGAAGGGAAGGAATGGGGGACACCTTAGGTGTCATATCAGCATTCTAAGTCTTTGTATTTTATCCCTCCTTCTTAGGCTGGCTGTGATATTCATAAAGGATTCATTAGTCTTTGGAGAGATATTAGCATTTTTAAGTTATTGGTAAGTTTTTATAAAAGTAATACACATTTATTGTAAAAAAATTCAAACAAAAGGGTGGCACCTGTGGCTCAAAGGAGTAGGACGCCAGCCTCATATGCCAGAGGTAGCGGGTTCAAACCCAGCCCTGGCCAAAAACTGCAAAAAAAAAATTCAAACAAAAGAGAGAAAAAAGTTTAAAAATAACTTGAAGTCCCAAAAACCGGTTTTTTTTTTTTTTTCCTGCTCATTCTTTTTATTTATTTATTTATTTTAGTTTCTTTTTTTTTTTTTTAATTGTTGGGGATTCATTGAGGATACAAACAACCAGGTTACACTAATTACATTTGTCAGGCAAAGTCCCTCTTATAAATGTGTTCCTCCTCCCACATGAACACCATGACCCCCACCCCAATCCAGGATTATTAATGAGTATTTTTTCAAATGTTTCCTTAAATATACAACTATATAAAAATGTTTTATATGTGCATAAATAGGCATATCTATGCATATTTCTATAAACATGTAATGTATTAATGAGCATTTTTCTAAATATCTCTGTATAAAATATGTACATATAAAGTATGAATTATATAAATATATATAATTTTTCCTTGGTATCTCTTTATGGAAATGTATAAATTTGTAAATACAAAAGTGATATTTTACCTCAAAGAGATTCTTCCAATTTTACATTTGTTACCTATATTTTTCTCAACAATATGTTCCTGGTATATTTCCATGTCAATAAATGTAATTTGTGCAGTGCAATTTTTATAGCACTCCTTATCATAACAGATTTATTTACCAAACTTAGCTGAGTTGGTTTTAGCCTCTACCTCAGTTTTCTTTTACTGTAAAGATCAAATGAGCTAATTTATAAAAATCTCCTAACATTATGCCTTAAACCAAGTTTCACTGAAGAATTATTAGCCTGCAGTTCTTTAAAGGAATTAATAACATTTCAATGTTCTTACAGAGAGGTTCTCATGTTGCCACTTTAATTTTTACAGATTTGAAATCCCAGCTCTCAGTATCTACATGAGAGACTTCGAACATCATGCCTAATAACATAGCTAGAAAATAGAAAATTTCAAGGTACAATGGTGCTAAATATGGAAAATGATATTTTAAAATTAAGATTTTTGATTGAAACAAATTTCAACTATAAGGTAGGAGGATGAGGAAATTCTTCCTTTGTGTGATGATAAGTTCTCCATTTTCTCTTAATTTTTTCTTTGTTGCATTCATTCTCAGGAAAAAATGGAAAGATAGCTATCAACAATTCTAAGTTTAGATCATCCTTACAGGAAACCATCCCAGTAAGAAGGGTCCAGTGTACAGAACAACAATGGCCACATGACTGGGCTAAGAATGGGAGACAGGAGGTTTCCCAAAGACACAGTGGGCAGACGGAAACCTGCCTACTTCACGGGCTGCACCCAATGCTGATCAATTTTAAGACTGATGCATCATGAAAACTTCATGTACGTGCACATTACCTTTAATAAAAATGCAATTACAGCAGACCCAAGAAAATACGTAAAAGTTATACGACACTTGTTGTATGTCAGACACTGCTCTAAGGGTTTAGCTAGAGTTACTCATTTAAACTTATTGACAGAAAGAGGTATGTTTTCATTTTTTAGTTGTTAAAATGTTGAGGCACAGAGAGACAAAGCGAAGTGGCAAAGCTGGGGTTTGCGTCTAGGCAGTCTGGCTGCAGAACACGCAATGGCACTTGGGCATTATGCTATTTATTACTCCTCAGAGGCTGACAGCAAACTGGTAGATAGAATAATGAAGGGCAGCATTTAGCTATGTCTGAATTGATAGTCATGCTGGTAACCTGGAGTGGCTACTCCAGGTAGTGATCTCTGCCTGCCAGCCCTCTCTGCATTCAGTCCTCTGACTTCTCCCTCTCTTTACATCAAACCTTCTTGCTGGTGCTAACCTCAAGTATTCCAATTACCTCCTGGTGATGCCTCTAATTTTGTCCCATAGCACTGTAGAGTCCGTTTATTAAGTTCATGGATACCAAGCTAAATGGTGCCATCTTTTTCTTACCTATGTCCCACCTGATACAATAGATAAAATTCTGTTATCACTTATCTGAATTTGAAAGAGAATATCCATTACCAAGGCTCAGAGATAGCTCTTATCCTTCAATGGGAAGAGAAATCACTTTTCTGAAAAATAGGAGGAAACTCATTTTAAGAATCTAAAGCAAAAGTTTGCAACAAGCATCATTTTATGATTTTTAGATGGGCTCTTTGGGGTTAAAAAAAATCTTTTTTACTAGACAGTCCTCCCTTTGGCTAATGTGTCATATATAGAAATTAATTTAAATTATATGAATTATATAATGCCTAGACTTCTGACACTAATAAGGTGGCCATAAAGTTCATGTGCACTTTAAATAGTACAACTTTATGGCTACACATAGAAAGGAAAAAAATGGACTCTTGCTTCTAACTCTTGTGTTTTGGTAAATCACAAGGATGGATGGTTCTAAGGACAATCTTGGAAACTGAGTTAAAGCAGTTGGTCATACACAATTCTCAGATACTGTAGAAGAGAGAGCCAACTATCCACCAAACATTTGTTGACAGAGTTATTGGTGATCGAAGGCAGTTATAGGAGGGATCTTTCTGGCCAGAGACTACATTTTTTTTAGCTCTCTGACATCTGAGTAGGGTTATACAACTGAATTCTGGCCCATGGAATATGGACAGAGGCGATATTTGCACTCCCAGGATGGGCCCTAAAAGCCTCCCAAGTTATCCCCATGTGGTTCCAGCTCCCTGAATGCCTGAATCGTTCTCTTAAATATCTAAATTTCTAGGCTTGGTGCCTATAGCTCAGCGGCTGGGGCACCAGGCACATACACCAGAGGTGGGGGGTTCAAATCCAGCCCAGGCCTGCCAAACAATGACAACTACACCAGGCATTGTGACAGGCACCTGTAGTCCCAGCTACTTGGGAGCCTGCAGCAAGAGAATCGCTAAAGCCCAAGGGTTTGAGGTTACTGTGAGCTGTGACGCCACAGCACTCTACCCAGGGTGACAGCTTGAGACTCTATCTCAAAAAAAAAAAAAAAAAAAATCTAAATTTCTAGTCTAGAACATCACATTGTTTTTCACAAATATACACAATTACTCTTTGTCCATTAATTTTTAAATCTAAGTTTTTTACAACTTCAAATAAAAATGATTGACTTAGTATGCAAATTAGATTTAGCTGCGCCTCTGCTTAAAACCCTTGCTCATCTCCCTGTTGCTCCACAGAAAGGTTCCCAAGTAAAGATGACAAAGCTTTCTCTGATCTGCCTTTCGCCTCCCTCCAGAGCTGTTTCTCTACTGAGCTCAGCATGGCTGAATTATTTTCACTAGGAAGAATCCCCTACATTTCCTTCAATATGACTTTTACCATACTCTATTTTAAATAACTTTCTTATGTGTCTAATTCTCCCATGAGACTCTTCAAAAATCATTTACTGTGGCCATATTTGTAGGAGTTTTCTATTGTTGTATAACAAGTGATCCCAAATGCCTCGGCTTAAACCAACACATATTTACCGTCTCATAGCTCCATGGGTCAGCCTTCCAGCTTGACTTGATTTATCCCAGCAAACGGGCTCGCTGCCTGCTGCACACAGAAGCCAATACTATGGCACTAGCATTTGAACAAGAAAGGTTTATTCCAAGGTCTGCCTGCAAGGAGACAGGAGGTGTGCTCAAATCTGTCTCTCTGATTTGAGGTCTGGGGCAAGTTTATGGGCTCAGAGGATACAGGAAAGGATTTAGGTACCAGCTCAGCAGAGTCTGATTGGAGGGTTTTTAATTTGACCATTTACTGTAACATATATTAAAGTAGTTTTTAGCCACAGTTATTATTAGTCAAAAAGATCCCCCCCCACCCCTTTTATTTGAGACAGTCTCAGTCTCATTCCTTTTCCCTGGCTAGAGTGCAGGGGTATCATCACAGCTTACAGAATACAACATCAAACTCCTGGGGTCAAGTGACTCTCCTGCCTGAACATCCCTAGGAGCTGGGGAGTTGGAACTTACAGGAGTGGACCACCACACCTGGCTAATCTATCTTTCTTTCTTTCTTTCTTTCCTTTTTTTTTTTTTTTTTTTTTTTTTTTCTTTTAGAGACAGTCTCACTCTTGCTCAGGCTGGTCCCAAACTCTTGAGCTCAAGGCATCCTCCCACCTCGGCCTCCCAGAGTGCCAGTGTTACAGGTGTGAGTGAGCCTCTCCTGCTGGCCTTGCTTCTGAAATCGTTCTGGCATTCAGGTTCCTTTCCCGTCCTGTCTTTTTCGTTCCAAGAGAAGTAACTGTTGGTTCTAGGTGTTGTCAGAGTCAAAGTGTTTTCTACTGTGCATGCCTTGGGGATGTGTTACAGCTACAAGGTAACTCGACATTTTGTTATCAATAGAGTAGGCTCAGTTTGGGCTGGTCCTGTGCTTACAGATCCTAGTTTATGGTATCATCCGTTCTGCCTGGGAAAGGTCCTGCTTCCAAGCTCTGTTGGGTTGCGTTTCCTTGAGCCATGGGATTCAGGGTGGCTTGCTTCTTCAAAGCCAGCAAAGAAGACAGAAACTGTAGATAGTATCTGCAAGCATGAAAGTTTCATACAATTAACTAACAAAATCACAGCATGACAACCCATCACCATATTCTAATTGGGAGAAGGAAGTCCTTTAATGGGGACTTAGATTCCTAGACTAGCTCTAGGTTTAGAAGATCATGCAAAAGAAGGGTCATGGGAGAAGGCTGGCTGAGAGAGGGATTTGGATTTTTGTTTATTGTTTTCAGACATTTTCTTCCAATATTCCCTTTGGGGATTAGCAGTCAGCACATAGCTAGCAGGAAGCCTTGGCTCTAAATGAAGCCCCTTCTTTTTGAGATTTTTGAGATGGGGGGGATGTTCTGAGTTAGCAGCTGTACCACCCACCTTTTCTGCTCTGATCTGTCATACCAACAGTTCAATGTGGAGGGAACAAAAAGGTCTAGCTATACACTTCCTATGCACTTGTCAGCCAGCCATGGGGGGTGTCAAACAGAGTTCAAGAATATTCTCACAGCTCTCCCACATTCCAGGAACTGGCTGTTTCAGAGGAAGTGTTTTAATGTATTCCCTGAGGTTATGCAAACCACTTTTGGATGTCTGACAAGGTACAATTTCCACTCTCAGCAACCTGCTTCAATGCAGCTGTGTTGGGAAGCCCTTCTTCACGGGTTAGAATTGGATTCAATTATTAGAGCAGCATAGGGATGCCTTTACAGCAAGTAAAGCCAAGGATTTTTCCAATATGTTGCTATATTCTCCCCAAACAGATGCTAGCTTTAGACAAACAGAATTTATTTTAATTTGAATATCTATATTCCACTTCAATTTTTAATGGCTATTTAAATACAGAATTCCTTGTCGACGCTATTCTCACTCCAGTGCCCATGGATACACTTCTGCTTAGGATGTCCATCTCCCGCCCTTTCAAACTGACTCCTTCAGGACTCGGCTCAAGTGTCACTGGCTCTGGGATTTCTTTTATTATGTTTGCTCAACTCAGGCTAAGCTGCCTTGAAAATGATATTATTTTAAGGTAACTATTAGTTTATGTATTTTTCTTCCCCAATAGATACTGACCTCCTTAAGGAAAGTAATCTGTCTAGTATGCTTTGTATCAGCAGAGCCTATAATACCGCCTGGCCATAAAATGTTCTTAGGAATAGTTTGTTGAATTACTGTCTTCACTAAAGACACTCACAAAAATGTTTGACAGTGCAAAGACTGATTTTTATGGAATGCTATAGACCTCTTGCTCCAGATTGACATCAGATTTTTCAAATTAGCAATTCATCAAAAACAGTTGTCACTTAGTCCATAATACATAGTTTATTCACAAGGATATTGTTGGACTTTGCTAAATAATTTAATGAAAGAAAGTTTTTCTGAGCCATTCCCTACTTTATTACTCGGTTAACCCTATCAGTAAAAAAAAAAAAAAAAAAAAAAATACGTAAGTTAATTCGAGATTATTTCCATATGTTTTACCTCTATTGGGTCCAATGTAAAAGTTGCTACATGATGGCTTTCTCTGCCCAGGGTCACATTCTTCCTTCTTCTGGTAATTGCTACCCTTTTCTTTATTAATAATGTGCCCTCCATACCCCAACTATCTTATGCCAATGTTATTCTGCCCATTCTCACTGTTTTGCCATAAAGCACAGAGCAGTGCTAACGTGCCCTCATTTAACTCAGCGGATCAGTCACCAGCCTTCCCACAGGACTCTGGCAGTCACTGGCTGGGATAAGGCTGTCCTTCTGGGTCATGATTACTGAGAAGCACAAGAAGATGAAGAAGATGAAGCTGGAAACAGAAAAAAAAAAAATAAATGAGAGCAATACCAAGAGTTTTCGTTCTCACATGAGTTGTAAGATCTGGGTCATTGTCCTCATTCCTGCAAGTTTCTTTTTTATCTGTGAAGCCAGTCTATTGTGCACTTAAAAAAAAAAAAAAAAAAAATCTCATTTTCTGCTTATGCTAGTACGTGTTGGATTTCTGTCACTAGCAATTAAATATTTTCCTGAAGGGCTTTACTAAGGAAGCCGCAGTAGAAGCATTTTCTCGGATTTATTTTCTGCAGTCTGGCAACATACTGTGCTTTTCCATTTCAGCTCTCTGAAAACAGTCCCTAACAGACATACATCCTTCTTCCATCCACAACAAATATTCAAAGTTTTAGTTTGTGGCATACAGGCCAAGATCAAAATATGTACAGTCACTTTAGAATAGAAATACTATCAGTCAATCATCAATCTTAACATAAAAGCAAAAAAAAAAAAAAAATCAGGATGAAGATTTATAGTTAAGACAAACATTGTCTTAATTCTACAAAACTATTTGAGAAATTATTCCTTTGAATAGTGACTTTCTGTTGGGATCTTTAAAATGTAATTTAGCTAATTCAAACTTTTCAGAAATATTTTACACATATTAAATAAGCAAGGAATAACAGTTATGAGTTGCTAAATAAGAACATTCGCCTTTCCTTATATAGTTCCTGGATAAAATAATATTTTATAGATTCCAAACTCTCTGGCCACTATAATACAGCCAGAAGTTAAAAACAGAGATGCTACAATGACATATTCATTTAAGTGATAATACAATGTTATAGGCAAACACATATTATTGCCAAAAAACTGCAATATTTCTACATTTTTATGGTCTACATAAAAAATATCTTTCAGAATTCCTAAGGTAATATTCTAAATACCTAAGAAAATGACCACCTTATTTCAAAATGTATGCTTATTTATAATTTATATATTTACATAGTTTTTTCCATCAGGAGTGTCATAGTTCTGCCAAGATTTACAAATCTAGAGCTTTTTATACGTGTTTAGCAGAATATAGATAAGTTAAATGGAAAGAGAAGTGCATTTTTTCATTAAATACAAATGGAATTTAAAGATAAAAGAGAAACAATGTTATCGGAAAGATTAGCACACAGCACCTTTTGCTCACATGGAAAGGCATTTCAAACATTATCTATTGGGACTGACCTAACAGTCTCTCTGAGATGTTAACTGGAACCTACATTTTTTAACTCTTAATATTTTAACCAGAACCTTCTAAATTTATGTAATAAAACAGAGTTTCTCAAGAGGTGGTCTCTGTACCTTTTTACCTCACAATCATTCTCAACCTATGGGTCACGACCCCTTTTTAACAATGAAAATACATTGCGGCATTAGAAATGTTGAGAACCACTGATTTAGGGTCTCAAAAAATCTTGATCTTTGAATCCTATCCAAAAATAACTGAACTGATGTCTCTGAATATGAAGCCTCCAAATCGGCAGTTATCACGCCCCTGTCCACTTCATAAACACACAAGAGGGCCCGTGCGACCCTTCTATTAAGGACAGTGAGTTGTGATCCAAACAACCTGAAAATATAAAAGGCAAAAGGGTTTCTATGGTAAAAATAAAATTCTGTTCATGTGTGGAAAAAAAATACATTTCTGTGAGGACATAAAAATATTTCTTAGCGCTAGATGAATATATATCACTAAAAATTAGTAACACTACTGCAAAATATAGGCAGCTGCACAAATTTGAAAATACCTGCTAAAAGGTAACATTAACACAAACCCTTTGTCATTCCTTGCTAGCATATTAGCAGCATTACCAATAAAACTGTCTTATCTCATTTTTTCATTAGAATAATGAAAAGGAGATTTTAGACTCAGGAACCTACTCAAGGTTGATTTAAATGCTAGACAAGTGCGCTACAAGTTGTCCAATATTCTCAACTGTTACAACATGCAAATCTCCTGAACAAACTTTGTGGAAGGTACCAGTGCTTTACATTGTACTCCTTTTGTCATTTTTCACAAAAAGCAGACATCCTGTAGTTCAAAATTGTTAAGAAGTTTTTGACAAAGACATGAATCTAACAACAACAAAAGTGAGGAAGAGTTAAATATGGATTTAAAACCAGACACATTAAGCATAGTGTAGTTACAAGTATACCAGATTATACTTCATATTTAATTACTTTTTCATTTATTCATTCATGCCTGTCTAAAAAGTGAAGAGCAAATTGCAAGTAGCATTCGCATTAGTGGCCCAGACTGGAATACTGAAAGGACTCAGAGCGCATTCAGGGAAGGCTGTGAGAAAGGTAAAGGACAAGACTCAGCAGGGGAAATAAAGCCCAAGCAGGCAGAAGCGCTCAGGACTTCCGAGTGCAGCCCTCCAGGGACCCTTTCTCAGTCATGCAGGATGTACCCTGATTTCAGAATTTCAGAGTGTCATGGTGTACAAGTTTACAGGGAGGTCAGTTATTCCCTGCTGGTCACATAGCCAAGCCAGGCTGGGTGACAGCCGCTCTAGTTGTAAACCATCAACCCTCAACAGTGCAGAGAAGCCAGCCCAGCACCTCCAGGAGAGTTTTAAATATTAAACAGCACATTATAAATCACTAGCTAGTATATTTCCTTCACATCTTTTACAACTATCAATACCAGACAGACTTCTAGGCATTCCCAGAAATAAGCATAGAGTAGTTTCAGTCCAACTATAAAACCATCCAATCTTATAAAAGCCATGTGTAATATTATCACATTACAGGTTACTTTCCTTTGAGTTTAGTTTAATTCATGTCAATATCTTCATTTGCAACTCTTGTGGCAAAGGTTTTAACATACCACAAATTGGCTGGGCACAGTGCCTCACGCCTATAATCCTAGCATTCTGGAAGGCCTGGGTGGTAGCATCCCTTGAGCTCAGGAGTTCCAGACCAGCCTAAGCAAAAGTGAGACTCATCTCTACAAAAACAGAAAAATTAGCCAGGCATCATGGCCGGCACCTGTAGTCCAAGCTACTCAGAAGGCTGAGGCAGGAGGATTGCTTGAACACAGGAGTTTGAGGTTGCAGTGAATTAGGCTGATGCCAGGGCACCCTAGCCTGGGCACAATAATGAGACTCTGTCTCAAAAAGAAAAAAAAAAAAGAAAGAAACCTCAGAAATTGCAAGCTTTCCAAAGTTGCACATTTAGTCTTCTGTAAAACAAGATACTTAGGATAAAATATAAGCATATAATGAAGTCAGAGGCAGCACCAAAAAATTAACTAACAAATTATTATTGAACATGTTTTAATATTATCTTGTTTTTCTAAATTAATGTACATGTACAGGAAGGAAGGAAGGAAGGAAGGAAGGAAGGAAGGAAGGAAGGAAGGAAGGATAGAAACAAGAAAGAAAAGAGAAAAAAGGCAAAGAAAGAAAAGAAAGCAGTTTAGGGACCTGACCAGATAATAAGCATTGTGTTGGATACATGATTAGCTACCCTGATGACTTCTGCCCCAGGCTGTTACTGCAGAACTCAAAATTAGCCATTTACCATTAACACAATTGAGTATCCATGTTACCAGACATGCCCCATATCCAGTTCTTCCAACACTTGCACTAGAGTAAGATGCAGTACTCAGCATCATCCACGGAGGTACAGGCTGAAGCTGATAATTCTATGTCCAGCACTGCCAATCCTACCCATCACATCTGTGGACAGGTGAGATCGTATTTAACACAAAGAAAACTTTAAATAGTAATCACAAAAAGACACTCTGAATCTGGGTGTTGAGATAGTAAGAGACATGGGATGGTCTGACTCAGAGCAAGTCTGGCTAAGCTTTAAAACGGCATGGGCACAGTGGCTCAAACCTGTAATCTTAGCACTCTGGGAGGCTGAGGCAGTTGGATCGCCTGAGCTCACAGGCTCAAGACCAGCCTGAGCCTCATCTCTAAAAGTAGCCACATCATTGTAGTGGGCACCTGTAGTCCCAGCTTACTTGGGAGGCTGAGGGAAGAGAATCGCTTGAGTCCAAGAGTCTGAAGTTGCTATGAGCTATGACACCACAGCACTCTACCAAGGGTGACAAAGTGAGACTCTATCCTAAAAACAAAAGAAAGAAAGAAAAGAAAATAAAAATAAATAAAACAAACAAAAAACCCTGGGGATCTTATAAAAATACTGGTAGAAAAATAATAATAAATAAAAACAAAATTTTAAAGGGTGAAAGTCAGGCCACTGTTTCTAGACAGACAGGTTATGCCCTACACGACCCTAAGGGGCGAGCGGGGTCCCACAGAGCAGTGCTTGACATGAGTCCTGCTGGGCCACACTATAACATTTCTGGGTATGGAGATGGAGCTTTGAGCTTTTAAAAAAGAGGATTCCAGCACACAGCCAGAGTTCAGAACTAATGGTCTAAACTACTTTTTTCCATAAGCTAATTACATGCCTTTGAGACTCATGTTGAGATTGTTATTGTTTTCAATATCTGCCTGCTGAGCAGTTATCTTTCTTCTTCATTAACAACCTGAGGAATTTATCTTTTTTTTATATGTCTAACCATAATCTTTCTCTTGCCATGCAAGAACATTTGCTTTTCTCCTATACTTACTTACCTTGCTCCATCATCCCCAAGGTGTGAAAAAATTAGATGAACCACATACTTTCATGTAAATATATAATTTTAATTAATGAGAATAACTATACATTTTGCATAGACATGGATGCCTGTGTATGTTGTAGTTAAGTGATAGGAATGCCCCAGGGATAATTCACTAGTCTCTCTATCTGGTCCCCTGGCCTGCCCTTGTAGACCAGATTTCTTTTTTATTCTATGGGTAAATGAGTGTGCATTGAATAAATTACTTTTTGCCTAAATTACGCAGAGTTGGTCTCTGTCATTTGTAACTAAAAGATGCCACAATAAGAAAAAATTGGTAGCAGGATAGAATTCAAGCAAAAGGATGTCAGAAATATTTGTAATGAGGGAGGTCCAATGAAAGTAAAAAATCTATGTCACATTCCGGGAAGGGGAACTCATGCCATTGCTACAAAATGACAAAAAAAAAAATGAACCAAGTCATCAACTGCAGTCTCGGGCAGAGAAAGATTTAGATGGGGGCAGGGGGGTTGTGAGGGAGGGAATGGTAGCTCTGAATAATGTAAACGTAATAAAGGAACTTAAAGAAAAGGAAAAGTTACCATCTTAAAACCCTCCCTTGAAGTCATGGAATCACACTCAAGGCCTTTATTTATATAACCTGCTGCGTCTCCCTTACTACTTCCTCTAAGCCAGTGGTTCTCAACCTTCCTAATGCCGCAACCCTTTAACAGTTCCTCATGTTACGGTTGGGGGTCACCCAACCATTGAGAACCACTGCTCTAAGCTGAGCTTATGGAAAGCCAAACCCCAAACCTTAAGCTAAAAATTTCCAAATTGCTCCAAAATAAACTGAAACCATCTCAACAGATCATTTTGTAAACATTATAGCACTAACAAAAAAAAGTAAGATACTGACAGTTTCAACATTGATACCTAAGGAGAATCAGAAGAAATGAAGAATTTCAGAATCACAAATCCCTCAGAGACACCACCTCATGTTCTTTACCTGAAGTTAACCTGATTCTCTTGCAGGGGAAATACAGTTGGCTCACCACAGATTTTGCATCCATAAATTGAACCAACCATGGATCAAAAATATTTAGGGGGGAAAAAAAAAGGATGCCACAAAATTTCAAAAATCAGCGCTTGAATTTGCCACCATACCTACTACTAAGTTGAATCTGCATGAAGGAAGTGATGTGTAGGCATTATACTGGGTATTATAAGTAATCTAGAGATGATTTAAAGTATATGGGAGGACTGCATAGATTATAGGTAAAAAATGCCATTTTATATAAAGAACTTGAGCATCTGAGGATTTTGGCACCCACAGAAGGGAAGGTTCTTTGTATCCAACCTTCAATGGATGCAAAGAAACAACTATATATAAATCTCATTTATACCTCTCGTCTCACTATTGATCTAGAATTAAAACTTGACCTGGCGTGAGTGATCAACAGACAAAGATGAAGAAAGGAAGGGAAACCTCATGTCAGGAAGGAATTAAAGGACTCCCATTTACAGCTATGGGTTGAGAGTTTTGTTTTTTTTTTAAGTTAGAGAATATCTGTGAAATAGGTATTAAACGGTTTTAAGAATTTTGGGTAGATTTTAATACAAATGCAATTTTGGTGGAGCCACATTAATTAACATGTATGCAAGCCTCCAAATTTATGCATCCAATGTGCCCCAAAGGCACAAAGCATGATTTTATCAGCTTGTCTCATGTCACCCCACGTCAAGTGATGCGGAGAAGCCAGAACTTTCTTGGTTTAAATGCAGAGGAAGAGCCCAATTACTCTGAAGATGAATGCTATATTCATTCAGTTATCCCTTTGTTCTTTGCCCATGAGAACCCAAATCAATCTTATCTCATTCTTGCTGTAGACAGACATTGGAGAGAAAAACACCAATCCTTTTCATGTTGATTACTGGCTTGAAGAAAAGAAATGTAGCAGAGTTTTCTAATTTCAGCGAGCCCAAAACGACTGAGACCAGGTGGCATCATCAACATAATGGACAACAAGGTAGGGGTAGTAATCAGATCACAGGAAACCTTAAGGCAGGAAAACACCTCTGGCTCTGGCTAAAATAGGAAGCTCCAGGAGGGAATCAACCAGCAATCGCCAAGATCAGACTTGGTTTATGGAACAGGGGTGAAACACCCCAGCATAGTAAACAGCAGCACAGTAACGTTACTCTCCTGATTATCACCGCCTCTTAAGGAATTCTGAGCCCTGAGTCAATTCACAGACCCAAAAGCCCTTTAATTAAACAAAAAGGGGTCAGGTCCCACTGAGAGAAAACCCCGAATTAATACCATTTGGTGTACTTGCACCTTCCTTCTAAACTTCTCTGAAGCAAAGTGTGGCTATTTTGTCAGAGTAACTGTGTCTTGGAATAAGATAAACATTCCATGCTCTTTGGGGAACTTTTGGGTACAGGCTCTGAATAGCACTAATGTATGGGAATCTACAGTGTCACTGTAATCCCACTGGTCAGAGAGGGTTACAGAATCCAGATAATAAGTGGTATTCTAACCTGAGTTTGCCTCACAGTAGTCCCGGGAATACCTTGGCTCATTCATTGGTTATTTCCCTAGTTTTACCCATTCAGACAGTTTTATGCCTTTTAGGGGAGCATTCGGACTGTTCATGTTGAGTATTAGTATTGATATGTGGGGTGCTGCTCCATTAATCATGTTGGGTGATACCTTATTATTTTGTTTTTTCCCATTTGTACTATTGTTTCATTAGTTCTGTGAACTTTAAATTTGGGGTGTTTTTCCCTTGGTGGATATCTAGTGTGCTGTTCCCTGTACAAGGCAGTTCTCAGTATTTTCCTCTAGGGCAAGTCACGTAGTGGCAAGTTCCCTTAGCATTTGCCTGTCTGGAAAGGTTTTTATTTCTCCATCATTTATGAAATTTAATTTTTCAGGACACAGAATTCTTGGCTGGCAGTTGTTCTATTTAAGAAGATCAAAAATGAGGCCCCAATCTTTTCTGGCTTGAAAAGTCTTTGCCAAGATGTTTGCTTTTAGCCTGAAGATTATTCCTTTGTAGGTTAGTTGTTGCTTTTGCGTTGTAGCTTGTAAAATTTTCTCCTTCATTTTGACTTTGGCCATCTTGATGAGTATGTTCTGGAAGGTGTTCTATTTGCTATGAATCTTCCCAGTGTTTGATGCCCATCTTGTGTCTGGATACCTAAATCCCCGACAATAGCAGGGATGATTTCCTCAATAATTCAGTTGAATGTGTTTTCCATGCTTTTTTCTTCTTCTCCCTCAGGAATGCCTATAATTCATATATAAGTTCGCTTCACACATTCCATATTTTTCTGCGTGATTTATTCATTCTTTCTTACTCTCTTTTCTGCATCTTTGACTGACTTAGTTCAAGAGCTTTATCTTCAAGCTCCAAGATTTTTTCTTCTGCTTGGTTTGGCCTATTGTCAAATCTTTCTGTTGTATTTTGAAATTCCCTAAGTGACAGTTTCATTTCTTTAAGTTCTATTATTGCCTTTCTATATTGTCTAGCTCGTCAGCAACTTTGTCATATTTTTTTCATCAATGTCCTAGAATTTTTCATTGGCTTCTTGTTGTTGGTTTTCAACTTTCTCTTCAGTTCCGTTCGTCTTATTTGACATGTATATTTTGAATTCCATTTCTCACATTTCCATCGCTGTAGACCCATTATGATCTCTTGAGGTTATTGAACTGTTTTGTTTTTCGTGTTGCCAGAGTTCTTTTGCTGGTTTCTTTTCATCTTCAACTCCTCTTTTCTCAGATCAATGCTGATACGCTTGCAGGGCACCTGTTCTCCTTTTATGAACTCCCTACTAAGTGAGAAGAAGAAGTGGTTCCTAAGTGGAGCTTTTGTGTTCTACTCTGGTGCACTGCCCCCATTCAGTCTGACTCTTATAAAAAGGGGGGATTTGTATGCAGACACAGACATGCACAGAGAGAAGACTATGTGAAGAGATGCAGAGAGAGTTCCACATGAAGATGCTGGGACTGGAGTGAGACACACACAAGCCAATGAATAGCGAAGATTGCTGGCAGACCACCATACGTTGGGAGAGGCAAGAACAGATTCTCCTTCACAAATGTCAGAAGAAACCAATCTTGGTGACATCAGGATTCTAGACTCCCCCCACCCACCAAAACTTTGAGACAATAGATTACCATTACTTTAAGCCACCCAATTAGTAACACTTTGTTAGAGCAGCACTGGGAAACTAATACAGATTTTGGCACCACATTTCCTTGAAGAGATTATCAGTAAAAATATGCATATTGAAGGAAATTCTGGTGAGGGCTTAGGAAAAAAAGAAGAGAAGTACAGAGAAAGTATCTGTCATTTTGTAGAAAAGCCATATCATCACACACAGAATGCTGCTAGAGATACGCATATTGGAGGGGCTTTTCAGCATGTCTCAGAAGAAAATGTCAGATATGTTAGTGGAAGGTAGAAGACTGGCAATCATTGTTACAAAGTGGCAGGCAACTTGGTTACATTGTGTTCCACTGGGTAAAAAGTAGAACTTATAAGTGATGCATTTGAATACCTATCTGAAGAAATGTCTCAGCAAAGTATTGAAACTGCTGCCTAATTTCTTCTTGCTACTTAATAGCGAAATGTGAGGGGAAATCAATAAATAAATTGAAGAAGGAACTGTTACACCAAGCAGATCCAGAAGATGAAGATTTGGTTGAACTTGAAGAATTGAAAAATTCTCAGCCTATCCATATTGCAAAAAAAAAAAAAAAAGAGAAAGCATGTTCTGCAGATACCACAAGAATGTAGCTAAAGGACCATTTGTTAATGAGATTAGGTGCAATCAACCATCTCAGCAGAAACACTGCCAGTTTAGACCAAAGGAAGTAGAGATAAAAAGAAATACAGGAAGGTTATCAGACTTCTGGCATTTGACAAGTAGGAAATAGGATAATAGTGCCTTTCAGTATAAACATGCATTGTCCTTCAAGAAAAGGGAAGAATGACCAAAAGATAGTTCAGAACCAAGTGGTGCTCTAGCTGCCATCACAGGCCAAAAGGACAGAGCCTTGGAGGATGTGACAACTTCCCCTTGCCTAAAAAGGGCAGGAATTTTTGATTCATTAGGTGGTACTTGAGAATTTGCATTTCCCACAAATTTTCAAACAATGCTAATGTTCTGAGAACCACTAGCCTATTCAAAAGGAAAGTTTTCCAAATACTACAGAGCAATGACAATAATGTAAAGCATTATGAAATTCCTAACTTTCCCCACCAAAAAAAAATTGTAGCAGATACAGAATAAAGTGTACAATATGTCTCATAATTTGAAATAGAATGCTTCATCATAGCATGGTCACCATTTCAGCCTGCAGATTAAAAATACGGTTCAATATGTAGGAAGCAAGTCTGATTACCACTATATGTGCCTGTTAGGCACATAATTGCTTTGCCATCCTTAAAACTCTGCTTCAGTTGGTCTGTTTTTTGCCTCAAGAACTGTGTGGGGAAAAAAAAAAAAAAAAAAAAAAAAAACCAACCAAATAAACAAAACCACCTCCATGTCTATTCCACCACTTGCCTAAAAACAGCTGAGCATTTACTTAGACTATTGATTTCATTGATTGGATGATGTAGAGAGACAACTTCATTCTAAAACCTTTGTTGATATAAACTACTTCTAGTTTGTCAAATTGTTAAACCCAGTATTTATGTTACAGAAAAGAAAGCTATCTATTGGCATTGAGTTTGGCATCCAGAAATCCATCTCCCTCTGATCATCTTTTATTCTACATTTCCTTGACATTTATGTTTCAGTCTGTTCTACACCATCGCACACAGTCTCGCTACACAATCTTCTTGTTGTTTGTGTTTCCACAAATTGTCTCTATCTTATATCCCCTCATAGCATTACTTTATTGCTATAAGGAATACCAAGGGGAAATAGTGAGGAAGATATATGCAAAATCCTAGGAGAACACGGTTGTCCCTTGGTTATCAGCCAGGAATAGGCTCCAGGGCAATCCCTCTCTCCCTGCACACATCCATACCCAAATGACACAGTGTTTGCATATAACATATGTGCAGATACTTAAAATCATCTGTTACTTATGATATATAATACTACATGAATGCTATATAAATAGCTGTCAAGCTGTATTCTTATTTCTAGTTTTTAATTCTTGTGTTGTTATTTTTTATTTTTTTTCCTGAGTATTTACAATCCCTGGTTGGTTGAATTCTCCATGCAGAACTCCAGACATGATGAGCCATCTGTATTGAAAAATACTCCTGCTACATTTATCTTCATTGTGAGGAATTCATGCAGATTGGAGAAATGAGCCATCAGGGCTTTTAGAAAATCTATTAAGTGCAAGTAATTATTATTTTATGAAAAGTTACTGTTGAATGGACAGAGATTACAGCTATTAAGAAAAAGAAATGAACAGAGAAAATTTGTTTTTGAAAGACTGTGGAGGAGTAAAAAATTGTACAGGAACCTGCTATTGAACTACGCCTCTAAGAAAATGCTCACTGCCCGCACCTTAGCGCTGGCCATCCTCCCTGGAGCCTGCCCAACGCGTTTGGATCAACTCCTACGGCACAGGAACCTCTGGGCAGCGACAGGTAACAGATCAGGTTGACAGCTGTACCGCAGAAGAGGCGCAGGGATGACAGGGCCGATCAACATCCAGCACAAACCCACAAGGGCAGGAACCTGGGATGAGTGTCCTCTTCTAGGCCAGGAGAAGGCGCAGAGAGTAGAACCTTATGACCAAAAGCAAACTTTCTCTCATTAACGTACAAAAATTCCACCCACTAGTGCCGTGACAGTTTACAATTCCCATGGCAACCCCTGGAAGTTACCCTATTAGGTAAAAATGAGGAAGACCCTTAGTTTGGAGAAATGTCCACCATTTTCTGAGAAAAAATAAAGACCATTCTGCCCACCACTTAGCACGTTGTTCATCACAGACACAAAAGTAGGAATGAGTTAAACTCCAGGGTCTTCACTCACGGACACAGGTGATTAGGGTTAGATGCAGTCATGAAGGTGGGGCTCTCATGATGAGATCAGTGCCCTTGTAAAAGACAGTCTCTCTCTCTCTCTCTCTCTCTCTCTCTCTCTCTCTCTCTTTCTCTCTCTTTCTCTCCCAACTTCCACTGTGTACTCCGACTTTGCAATCAAGCTTGCTTGTGTGAATTGCCTACATATGTCTGTGTTTGCCCTTAGGACTTGGTGCCAGAACCTAATTCTTCGGCGCAGGAACCAAGAACCTGGGAACCCAAGTCCGAGCCTGACACTCCCCGACCTCACAGTGTAAAGTCACGGCCTTCTTTGTCACGTTCTAAAGACCCCAGCCCTTGATACTCTTCCTCCTTCCCTGCCCATCATTCTACCCTGTCAGTGCAGTAATTAATGGAAACTGTGTACCACTCTGCCAGAAATAGTGTTTGGAAAGGGGAACTTCGGTTGCATCTTCCATAAAGTGTAGAAAAACAGCTCCAACATCACGTGAGGCGATGCATACTTGAATACTCACCAGAAATACTATTTGGGTTTGAATATTTAAATTATCAGTCTGTCAACATAACATTTTATTTTATTGGATTTTGTGGTAAGGACCCTTAAGATGAGGCCCTACCCTCTTAACAGACGTTGAAGTGTACAATACAGTATTAAGTATCAGATGTTAAAATTTTGATCAAGACAGTTAAAAAGAGGATATAAAAAAGAAAGGCAGAAAGTTAGGGCAGTGAGTTGGGGAGACTGAGCCACGCTCCTAGCAGCTTTCCCAGGTTCCAGAACCCTCTGCTCACTGGGATCCCTGATCCCTGGGGCCCTGGCCGCGGAGTGACAGCAGCCGCCGGGGTCCCCACCTCCCACTGCTGTGAGCAGATGCTGGGGGGTGGGGGGTGTCCGGGTGGGAGCAGCCATCTGCCGCTGGACTGGGAAGAGGGACAGGGACAGCAGCATCTTTGGGGACAGGACCCGACACTGCACCTGTCCCAGGGTCACCACATCTAAGATCAAAGGTGTCAGGACTTGAGGGAGGGGTGGGGCTGGGGGGGACTGACACTTTCCAGAGTGGCCCCAACAGAGACTGATCCCAAGCCATGGGGAACATGCTGAGGGTCCCGTGGCCCCCGTCGCTACTGTCCGGGAGGAAACCTCCTTTTGTTCATCGTTTTCTCCGCCTTTCCTACCTCCTGGCCTAGATTCTCTGTCCCGCGTGCAGGACGGTGTCCAGCGGGGTGGGGCGCCTCTCCCGGCTGCCGCTTTAACCGGGTCCGGAGTCCCTACGTCCCTGACGGTGGCTGCGCTGCCACGAGGGGGCGATGGAGAGTAGGGCATCGGCTGGTCCATCATCTGGGCACACAGCTCCCGCTGGGACTTCACACCTCCACGACCCGGAGCTGGGAGCTGGCGCCTCCTGCTAGGCTAGCTAGCTTTTTAACACACTTAGAGCCAACTGCCACCCTTAACCTCGCTGCTCTAACAGAAAACCCTAGTGCACTTCTGTTTCTCCCACTTTTACCTCAATTTAGTTTTTTTGTTTGTTTGTTTTGCTTTTGCATGTTGACAGCAAAATGGTAATAATTCTGGTAGACAAGGCTTCTAGACGCCAATCAGATTCACAGAATTGTAAATCCAGGATCAAGAGATCCTGGAAAAGTTATGTCCATTCTCTGTCCTCATTTGTTTCATGTGTACAAGATGAAAGATCGCAGTACCAACCTCATATTACGAAGATTTGGGTATATAGCAAAGACAAATGGCCTGGCATTGAGCACTCAGATCACTGTTCTCCTCCCCACATAACTCTAATGCATTACAATTGAAAGAGCCTTAAAAATATGGCTTTCTATTGTACTACCAAATTGTGTATTAGGGATGGATGAGAAACTTCTATTAGCAAACAGACATGAAGGCTGAGCAACCTGGGTTGTGACTGTACATTTATTACTTTGTAAAAGGAAATTAACAGTTGTTAAGATGAACTAAATGAGCTAATGTTTGTAATTAATTTAGAATATTTACTATTAAGTGTATAAGCATTTATAAAACGTAGAGTTTACCTTATATCCATGTAATTTTTGTAACTCAAATTCTATGCAAATTCCTCAGAAACTCAGGCTCCTTCCTAGCAGCATTTCCAGCGACATTTGTGATGAGCTCTAAACATTTTCATATTGGCTTCTTTCAACAAGAAATGACAAGTTAAATATGATGCCTACTCAAGTTTTCAATGACAGAAAGTAATAATTTGGGGGGGAAAACTGAATACAAAATTATACTAGTTGAAGTCTAAGATGTTATTGATGATGTCAATTATTTTTTCAGGTGTTACCTATAAAATTTACATTTTTTAGCCTTAAGGAATCTATTTAATATTCAGTGGATGCCTCCTGAGACTCATAGTCACATTCTGTAAGGAAGAATATCTTTTTTCCCTTGCTCAAATTTATTTCAGTACATTAGGGTTTTACATTTATTATGAAATATTTCAGGCAAATAAAAATATGAAAAATAAAGAATATCTGGACCCAATTCCCAATTTAAGAAAGAAAGCATTAACACGAGGTCCCTAGTCTTCCTAGGTGCCTTCTTACCACTCACTCCCGTCATCAGCAGGAAAGTATCTTTGAATTTCTTGTTTAATAATCAAGCATTTTTTTTTGCTACGCACATGTGTGTCTCCTGCTACAGTCTGTAGGACTGATTCCTCCCACCCCTATGTATGCGTTGAAAAGTTAACCTCCAAGATGGAATATTAATCCCCAGACTTTAGGAGGTGAGGCTTTTGGGAGGTCGTGTTAGCAGAGCTCTCATGAATGAGATTCAGACACAGAATCCATTGACACCTTGATCTTAGACTTCCAGCCTCCAAAACTGTGAGAAATTAATTTCTGTTGTTTATAAGCCACCTAATTGATGGCATTTAATTACAGCAAGAGAAAAGGACTCCTGAAACACATATTTTGTTTGTTTTGCATATTTTTAAACTTCATATGATAGAATAATTCCTTTTCTACTCTTCTCTGACTTGCTTTTCCTTCCTGAAAATTGTATTTTTGAGACTCACCCTGTTGATAAGTGTATCTGTAGTTTATTCCCTTTGACCTCTGTATATAGAACTCTAACAAATGAATATATGACATCGTGTTTATCCATTTTTCTACTGATAGATGTTGCCACCATATTTTGCATTATTAAAAAAAAAAAAAAATCCTGATGGGAAGCACCTGTGTCTCAAAGGTGTGGGGGTCCAGCTCCAAACGCCAGAGGGGGCCGGTTCAAACCCCCCCCGTGCCAAAAAACACCAAAAAAAAAAAAAAAAAAAAAAAAAGCCTGCTGCTATGAGCATCTTTGTGTTTCTTTTGTTGGACATAGTCTATCTGCGAAAATTTGCAAAAGTATTTCTGTAAGAGTAGAATTGATGATTATAAAATATGTTCATATTTTCTGAAGTAGGAGATTGTTACCCAAATGGAGATTTTATTTTAGTCATTCAAAAAATGTTAAATGACCAACCACTTCATGCCAGGCATCCTGCTAGGAATGGGAACAGAACAGCAAACACAACAGGCCTGGACACTGTCCTCAGGGTTGGTTCTTACATGACTATTGGATATTAGAGAGAGATTCATACACTGGGGAAAGTTTTCTGGTAGTGATGTCCAAAACATTATTTAAGTCTGAAATTTTATGATTCCATAAAATCAGACATGATTCTATTAACCAAAATGGTTTTTGTTTTGTTTTGTTTTGTTTTTGAGACAGAGTCTTGAGCTGTCACCCTTGGTAGAGTGATGGCATTACAGCTCATAGCAACCTCCAACTCTTTGGCTTAAGCAATTCTCTTGCCTCAGCCTCCCAAGTAGCTGGGACTACAGGTGCCTGCCACAATGCCCAGCTATCTTTTTTGTTGCAGTTGTCATTGTTGTTTTAGCTGGCCTAGGCCAGGTTCAAACCCGCCAGCCTCAGTGTATGTGGCCAGAGCTCTACCCACTGAGCTATGGGCAATGCTACCAAAATGGTTTTAAAACAAAAATTTTTTTCTTCCTTCAGAAGCACTTAATTAAAATGTAACCACAAAATTAGACAATAATACAGAACTTAATCAGATAAAGTAATCAAGGATATTATTATTAAGCTCTTACTCTCCAGGAAGAAAAGACTACACAACTCAGACAGAAAGACTATGCAAAAGGGAGTAATCAAATAATTGATCCAAGAACAACAGCCCTCATTGAAAGATAAGTATTAATAATAATAATTTGAACAGAAGGGAACAATATGGAATACACCAAAAGCTATTGAAAGGAAAAAAAAGAATAAAACAAGATTGATTTTTAAAGGAAGAAGGGGGAAGCAGCTGAAAAATACATGCCTAAAAATTATGCCATGAACCAGATGACACTCCAAACAAATATTTCTCCATAAATCAAGGAAATTAATAAAAAGTAGAACCACCAAGGCTCGGCACAGTGGCTCACACCTGTAATCCTACTACTCTGGGAGGATAAGATGAGTGGATTGCTTGAGTTTATGAGTTTGAGACCAGCATGAGCAAAAGTGAGACCCTATCTCTACTTAAAAATAGAAAGACTGAGGCAGGAGGATCACTGGAGCCCAAGACTTGGAGGTTTCTGTGAATTATGATGCCAAGGCACTTTACCCCGGCCGACAGCTTGAGACTCTGAATAAAAAAAAAAAAAAAAAAAAAAGGTAGAATTACTGTGAAATGAGAGGTCAAAGAAATGCTAAAGGAGCTTGAAGGTAGATATAGGGCAGTTAGCTATGTTGGGACTCTACTACCATGTGGAGGCCTAACAGGAAAGGGGATGACCCTTTTTGTGAGCCCTCAAAACCTTGACGAGGGAAGGAAATAAGCAAGGGCAGTTTGGGTTTTTTCCCCACCATTTTCTTCCACCTGGGACACCACACGTACATTTTTTTCAACGTGTCCTATGTGCCAAGCTATGTGCTGTGCACTATGAGTACAAGTGAACAAGCCTAACCACATACTTGACCTATAGGCTTATATACTAGTGGTGGAAACAAATAAACAAAGAATAAGCAATGCATAAAAGTTGATATAGAATCTGGTAAGAATTACGAAGAGAATAAACAGTGTGATGGGACAGTAACTGCAGAAGGTGAACATGGGGGAGAGGGAAAGCCGGGAAGGTCTCTGTGATTAACATGAATTGAGACATTAGCTGTGAGAACAGGCCAGCCTTTGAAATAACTAAGGAAAATAGTTCCAGCTAAGCCAGATGAAGATGGGCAAATGCTTGTAAGGAAGAAGAGGTCTGACATAATTTGAGGAAAAGTGAGGGTATCATTGTGGAGTCAAGGGAGAGTTTTGTTTTTAATATAGAGATTCTACAGGATGCTTGTGTTTAGCATGAGAATTAATTACTCTACAGGTGATACGGGGACTACTACAAACAAAGAGAAAAGCCTCTAAGAAAGAAACAAAAAACAGGGTTCAGAGCACAAGCATAGGAATATGATTCTATTCAAAATAGGCCCTTCTTGCATCCTTATGAAAACAAAAGCTGAAAAGACCTGTAAAATTGCATGTAGTCTATGAGTTTGGTGTTGAAAATATGAAAGTGTTTATCTCTGATGGCCTCATGTTTCTCTGATTTGGGGAAGGAAGGACCAAGGCAGATACCATGTTTGTGAAGCTTCTATTTCTCCTGAGCAGCAGGGTTGTGGACATAGTGTTTGCCAGTGTCCCATCACTAGTTTTATGGTATCAAGAGGCAAAGAACAGGAAACTCATTTTGCTGGTGCAAATCATAGCAGTTGAATTATGCAACTCTCTTTACAGTGACAGCTTCATTATCATGGTGGTGATGATGTGGATCTAGAGCCCGTAGCTTTCTAGTCCAAGAAGGGCTACAGAAGGCTAATTCTGTTCATTGCTATTGAACAGGTTGCTTTTTCCAGATCTCTGATGATTCTTCAAGTCATTTGTCATCCTGGAATAAATCTTTCCTGCTTAATTTATCTACAGAGAATTTCTTCTATGGCCAATATACAGAGGTTGTCAAAAAATGTATACATATTGGGAGCAGTGTTATCTATGCATTACTTTTCCAAGTTGAATTGAGGATATATCATTATGGTTCGATTGTGCTTAGAGATGTATGCACATCCGTTTCACCTGCAATTCATACAGCTTGGGGGAATGATCAATTCTACTTGCAACAATACCTCTTAAAATGTATATACATTTTTTTGGCAGCCCTGGTATTATTCAGAGTCTAAGATCAGTCATTCACAAGTATGATAAAGTCCATCAGAAAGTGATAGGATTGGGATGGACAGGAAGAAGGTGTTCAATGGAAGAATGTAAAGAATGTGGTGGTTTGTGGATGGCACCAATGAGAGCTTACAGCTGGTCCCAGGATATGACACAAATTTTAAGAGCTATCTTGGTTAAAGGAAGGGTTAGGAAGGGAAAATGGTGAACTAATAGAACATCAATCCCACCTCCTGGCCCTAAGTCACATAAGTTTGTGAGGGAAAAAAAACTACCCTCCTTTGAAAGGCATTAGAGAAAGCTCCCATAAGGCAAGGGGTCAGGGGAATTTCAGGAAAGGGATGAGGATATCGGAGAGTTTGCTGCAAACAAACACTACAGTTTAAGAGGGCATAGTGAAAAAGTTTTAGAAGGAAGAGGAGGAAGGAGAATTTAGTCAAATGAGGGAATACACTGAAATTTGTGGACACAAGAGCCCTAGGGTGAATAATAGATGGTCTGGAGTCTTGGGTTTCTCTAGGTGATCTAGATGGATTGAAGTATGAGGCATGAGAGGGTAAGTCTTGATTAGTCTTTTAATTAAGGAAGAGCAATCAGTTCACGTTCCTGGCCGTGCAGGTTGTGCTGCTGTGGCCATGGAGTGAGGCAGCCATCCTTGACCTGACATTTGAGTTTTCCTATCCTAGAGTAATAAATGTATTATCAATGCAACGTCTTCCATGCTCACTGAAGGAAGTCTAGAATTTTTTAATCCTGTCACAAGGTTAGCATGACAAGCAACCAAATAGAAGACCTCTTTTGGGTGAGAACAAGGAGTTCTGAGTTTTCTCCCTCTGAACTATAAATTTCTAGAGAGCAATGTCCACATTCACATACATACTCCTTTCCCATCTTTCCCATCTACTATATCTGGAATAGAATAAATGTCTATTAGTTCTTTGTTGAATAAATGAATGAATAAATAAAAGGGTCATTGAACATGTTAACATAAACCTTCATCTTTGACAATAAAATCAAGTTCATTTGTTTAGGGGAATCTATACTTTTAAATATTCAGATTCCTTCTCACTTTCCAATTTACTGATAAAAACTTACAAGCCTTTAAATAACAGAAAGAAAGAGAGTGGCAGTGTCCTAAAATAGGCATCTATTATGCTAAAATCTAAACACCTAACTTCTTACTGAGCTTTAGATTCCAGGGAGAACTCACAGGAGTGTTTTGTCTTATGAGAAAGGATCCCATGTCTTGGATACTTCCTTTATCTGGGTAGAGCATTATGTTATGACTGTGTTAGCAGTCATGAATTTCGAATTCCAAAAAATTGGAATTTTTCCAAGACACAGGATGTCATTGTGCCTAATGTAATTGCTGTTGCCAAGTAATGATAAACAACATATTTCCTGTCTAATTAAAGTTCTTCTCTCAATTTTGAAAAGCATAGAAGTTTGACCTAGAAGGACTTTTACAGAGAATGTGAATTACAAACACCCTCATCTTATAATTACTTCCCATGACACAGAACCTCTGAGGGCCTCATGCTCTTGACTTTCTCGTCTTTCTACTCCAGTCTTTCTATTTTTAAGTTGAAGTTTCCAGCGATTATGATGCTGCTGCTTATCTCTCTGTTTAGATGTAGTAGAATTTGTTTTATGAATCTGGACTATCCTATTTTAGGTATATACGTATTTAGGATTGCTATATCTTCTTGCTGAATTTTTCCTTTTATCATTGTACAATGACTGTATTCTTTTTTAACCAATGTTGATTTAAACTCTGTTTTACCAGATATGAGAATAAAAGTGGGCTGGAACTTTATACAACTGGTTCTGGGGTTGTCAAAGAATTGAAAGACACACCACCAATAAACACTGAAACAGATGAGAGTGGGCCAGAATAAATCCCCCACTTAGTGATACATGGTTCCCCATTCAGGGCTAGACAAGGACCCTTGTTTACCTAGGCCTAAAAAAGCAGACTTCTTCTCCAAACTGCACTCTCTGGATACAAGCAAGACAGGACAATAGCAGTTTTGCCAGTATTTCATGTAACCTGGGCCTCTTCTGGAGTAGACTTCCTCCTGTCTTGCCCAGAGCTGGAGGGACTGCAATCATTTGTTAATACACTCATCCACTAATCCACATTGAAGAGGTGTCTTCTGTCTGCCAAGTCCCAGGCAAATGTAATTCTCAAGACCTCCCCATTTACAAACAGTACATAACCCCTTAAACAAAAGTCACAAAAGACCCATGTGGGACTTCCCGCTTGGGTTTCTCCCCTCTGCCAGAGGCTCTGGTGCCTTTCATTCCTTCTGTATTCCTTTCTACCTAATAAATCTTATCTTATCACTGATCTGTGTGGTCTGTGGGTTCATTCTTCAAATCTCTGAGACCAAGGACCTGCTGCAGAAAGAAATTCCCTTCTCACCAAATCTTTATTTTTCATCTCATCTGTTTCTTATGGGTGGTCAGTGTTGGGGTCCCTTCATGGTCGCCACTTATCAGGGCCCAGGACCGGTTGGTCTCCAGCTCCAGCCTACCTGTGTTCCAGACACAGACCGCTATGCTGTTATCTCACTCAGGAACATTGCTCTTAAGTGCCTGAGGGCTATTTACTTTAGCAGAGGGGAGAGAGAAAGAGAGAGTTTTTGAGAGGGTAAAGCAGTCTTCTTAGAAAGATAGATCTTAGTCTTTAGCAGAGCTTAGTCATCTTCAGCAGAGAGATGCCATGCTGGCGTTCTGCTGGCAGAAGTGACAGAGTGAGTGGGTCCGTGATAGAATGCTCACGCTCCCGACTGCCTTCTCCTCTAGCTTAATATAAGGCTAATCTGTTGCCTCTCAACACCACAGGTGTAGAGACTGCCAATTCACCAATGCTCTCATCTCAGGAGCTGTCTCATGCTTGTTAGGAGAGCTAAATCCCTCTCCATGCCCTTTACAGCAAGGTGTTCCATTATTGAGCTATACAGGTATGTCTTATAACTCTCACTCCTCCTAGCCATAGGCTATACGGGCTGCTACAGGTCAGTACCAATGCCATCTGACCTATGGTTCCAACCCCTGACTTTAGATATGCCCCTCTCTAGGTTGAAATACCAGTTTTCTCTTCTTGTCTGCTCTATACTTTGTTCTGTTAATTTTTCATTAGAGCTGCTTCCTGCTTCTCGGAGATCCTCCTTCAAGAATAGCTACTCCTGTTTGCTTTTGGTTTCCATTCTCATGGAATATTTTTTAAATCACTTTACCTTTACCTTAACTCCTTTTGAGTTACATATGTTTCTCAGAGACAGCATAGACTTAGGTTGTGTTTTGCATTCATTTGACCAGTGTATGTCTTTTAAGTGGAGCATTAAGATCGTTTATGTTCAATGTTAGTATTCATATGTGAAATACTGTTCCAGGAATCATGTTAAATGATACCTGGGTGTTTTATTTTCCCCCTTGTGCTACTGTTTTGTTTTGTTTTGTTTGATTTTTGGAAGGCTACAGAAATGTTTATTGAATACAGTGCCAGGTTTACAAATAAAACTTATTTACAATTTCCATAGTGTTGGTCCCCCATCAGAGAGGTGGTTAAATCTCTAAACAGTTTATCTCAAGATTTACAGAAACATTTAAGTACATTTCCTTTTCAAATACCCATGGTGAAGGGCAACTTTGGTAACAAAGAAACTACCACTATCTTTTCTACAAAAATGTTTAAAGAACATTATAATAGATATGGAGAAAGAACACACACTCCAGGCATGCCACTACCTTCTTATTCCAAGGGAGACAGATAGCAAAGTATTTCTGTCTCCTTCAGGACAGCTTTAAGGGATTAAAAAAAAAATCAGTAACTGCCAGCTAGAAGGGTAGATTAAGACATATTAGTGGAAATCTAGTAACTTCCAAAGGATAAATATATTTAGGATATATAATAAATAACTCAAATGTTTAAAATAATCAAATGAAGAGTAGACTTGACCAAATTTACATTCTTTATTCAGGAAGAAGTTGCCAGTGTGCTGAGGGGGTAATGGTAAGTTATTGCTCCGACATGACACACCAGGGCGAGGCCTACTGGACAGCTGTCTGTAACAATACTATTACACATACAGTCAGACATGTGTTTATCAAGAAAATATAAAAATATGTACAATAGCTCATTTTCAGTGTGTGTAAGTTGCTGAAAGACACCAATGAAAGTGTGCAAAAACTCGTTTGTCAAAAAATCAGAAAAAGCCTTCCCTGGCAACAGTGCATCAAAAGCCCATCTGAAGTATGGAGATCTGTTTGCCTTGCTCAACACCTACCCCAAACAGATGGAGAACAAAACTATGAAAAGGTTTGCTAAGTACTCAGCAGTTTCTTATGGGAAGTCTCAGGCAAAAGCGGGATGCCAGTTAAACTAATTACTTCATATATGTATATATATATATATATATATATATATATATATATATATATATATATAGAGAGAGAGAGAGAGAGAGAGAGAGAGAGAGAGTTAAAAGTAGGGGCAGAGTTTACAGGAAGGTGCTAACCATCTTCGAGAGTACTTCCCCCACAGCCACCTATTTCCTCTCACAAAGTCAGGCAGACTGCTAATGCTCAAACCTGGGGTGGGTCTCCCCCTAAACCCTAGGAGAGAAGAAGGCCACAGTGGGTTCTGCCTCACCTCTGCTCCAAACTGGAACTCAGCATGCCGTGGGAGGTAGAGCTACTGGTTCCTGTGTAGGATCCTGGCCATCCAAGAACACTGTTTCAAAGGTACTGTTTTAGGACAGGCTATGGAACCACTAAAATGGAGTCCACCCAGCTTCTACAAAGACTTGTCAAAAGGGTAAGATAGAAGGCTATTTTATAAAACAAATCAAATCACCCTCCCCAACTCCCTTTGAAACTACCAAGAGATCATTGACCACAGGTCTGAGGATGGGTCAAATATCATGATATTTGACTCCCTTATGAGAAACATCCAAGACATAAACTTACTCAAACCAAGTGCTTTTGGTATTCTCTGTCTCACTAGAAGAGAAATCCCACGGTATCCTTTGATGTTCCTTTCAGATTCAAGAAATTATGAAAGCCAACCCTTCATTCACAGCATCAATGCTTCTTTACCAAACACCCAGCCCAAAGACCAATAGCAGAAGCACATGGACAGGGTCTCCTCTCCACTGCTCTGGCCCATCTGTCTGGCAGAAAATCTAATAAGCAACAAAATGCCAGAAAAACAGGGAGTAGGAGAGGGAGAAGCCAAGGGTCTCTATAAATCATCCCTGAATGCACCCATTTGGCTGCCAAGAGCTTCTTACTGCCTTGCTAGCGGCCTGCCCCTACTCGTTGGCACATTAAAACCCACATAAACACTCAAAACCCAAATCTCCTCCTAATAAGATACAACCAGTTAACACCCTGAAAAATGTACATCCAGCCTTCATTTCAAAGAAGAGCCCTGCACTAAATGCAATATGCTCTTAAGTGGGCTTTTAAACAAATCAATCCCAATATAAAGACCAATATCAGCATGATGTGTTTTGGTTACAGGTCTATAGTTAGACACAAAACTCACTCTGAGTTGGAGTTTTACTTTCAAGCCAGAGGCTACCAAGTTCTACTTGGGGGAAAAAAGCAAATTCAAGTCAATTTGAAAAAAAATAAAGGAAAAGGAAGCTAAAGTTAAATATAATTATAAATTAAGTCATGAATCAAAGGTGACTGGTAGTGTCCTTTAGGCATGAAGAGACTGGTTTAGAAAAGTGACTATTGCTTCTATCACACACAGAGAGGAGTGAATTAGAGACACACTAAGTCATGTCTCTCCCACAGATGGTCTCAAGTAGTTACATAAAACAGGTTATCGGCAGCACAATTGAGAAGAACTCCTAAATTCATGCTCGAGAGAAAGTGAGTTTTGTCCTTCATTAAGAGCTCTACTGCCTGAATAGATCATTAAAAGTTACCATGATTCACTTCCTCCCTCCCCAGAGTAAACTTGCAACTAGACCTAGTGTCCGTAAATATGATGAAGTAATTGGTTTTAGCCAAGGTCTTAGGCTCAGAGGTTGGTACTGGGATCTTGGGAGGGAAAATCAATGCTGGGCTGAGAGCATTTAGACATTTACTGACCTCCCCTCCATCTGCCTTTTCCTCATTTAGATCTTAGCTTTATAAAGCAGTTAATACCACTTTAAGTTAATGGACTTTTACTGGAATTAAAAAACAAAAAAAAAACTATCATTTACAACTTGGAATGGACATAAATTATAATTTCTTGAATATCAGTGTTGATAGTTGTGCTGAAGTCCATGGCCACAGCCTACTCTTGCCAGCTCCAACTCATGGCTTAGAAGGTTTAAAAACAGAGAGTCCAAAGATGCTCACTTGATAAAGGTTTCTTATTAAAAATTTGTGTGAATGGTGACAGCCTAAACCCATTTCACTCTAGTACCATGCAGACAATGCTAACCCAACACACCCAGGCATGCCACCAGGGTGTGTCATCATCACCACAGGTTAGCGCACAGAGAAGTACAAGATGACCAGCCTACTAGTGGGGCTACGTCTCAATGGTTTATCCTCAAGTTGTTTTTCTGCACGTCACCTTGAGTAAACCAATTCGAAATGTATTTGTTTTTCGGTAAACCAGCTGTGACAATTAATACTAAACAAATTGAACTAGAACCCATTCGAATAGGTTTTGAAATTTTTTCATTTTTCATTTTTAATACAAACACCTGACTGTGCTCAATCATGCAAACTGCATGCACAAAAAACTGGCCAGCTCAAACCATGCATTAATATTAGCAAATAGAACTTCAAGGAGTCCTTATCATTAAGGTAGTACAAGTATCTATATTGTAAAACTGATGAATATGTAGCTTGATCTTTAGGGGATAGGACCACAACCAAAACATGCAGATTTTGTATATGGACAGAAGGTACTTTTGACATTCAATTTTGCTCTATAGAAACAGAATAGGCTCAGCGTCCATAGATCAGTGAGTAGAGCACTGGCCACATATACCAAAGCTAGTGGGTTCTAGCTGGGCTTGCTAAACAACAATGACAACTGCAACAACAAAAAAAAACAAATAGCCAGACATTGTGGCAGACGCCCATAGACCTAGCTACTTGGGAGGCTGAGGCAAGAGACTCGCTTAAGCCCAAGAGTTTGAGGTTGCTGTGAGCTCTGACACCACCACACTCTACCAAGGGCGACATAGTGAGACTCTGTCTAATAAAAAGAAAGAAACAGAATGAATAAATGAAATTTTTTCTTTTTTTGCAGTAAGTTAAGTAGGAGGTTCAATTTGATTCTTCTAGAGGGGGGGATAAAGGAGTTGAAAGTAGGTCTTCATTTTGCAGTCATCATCTGTACGAATTCTTCATAGCTGACTTGTCTCCATCAGTATGACATAGTTCTTCTGCACAGACCTAACCACTGTCATCCTTGTCAAAGACTCGGAATGCTTCACGGATTTCTTCTTCGCTATCTGTATCTTTCTTTTTTCTAGCGATTAGTCAAAACTTCTGGGAAGTCAATGGTACCATTACCATCAGCATCCACTTCGTTGATCATATCCTGCAATTCAGCTTCTGTTGGGTTCTGACCAAGTTCCTTCATTGTGAAGCTGTGGTGGCCATCTTTATGAACAGGGAGAAAGCTTCCTTGAATACAGCGACCTGTTCTTGAGTCAGCTGATCAGCCATGGTGCCTGCAAAGGCAGGAAGAGCAGAGAGAGAGAGAGGGTAGCTGCACCAGTGCAAGGGCTGTGACGGCAAGGCTGCCTCCGCCGCTGCTGCAGCTGCTAAAGCGTGTTGTGCACTGTGCTGCCACCACCTGCGCCACCCTGATCTGTGCTGTTTTATGACAGCTCATAGCTCTTTCAAGAGTTTTTACATTAGTAGATATTGATTATTCTGTTCAATGTGTAGGGTATTTTTGAGCATTTCCTGTAAGTCAAGTCCTTGTGATGACAAATTGCCTTAGTGTTTGGTTGTCTGTGAAAGACATTATTTTACCTTTATTTTATGAAATTCAGTTTTTCTACATACAAAATTCTTGGCTGGCAGTTATCCTAAGAAGATTAAAAACGTGATCCCCATTCATATTGCCTTGAAAAGTCTCCGCTGAGAGGCCTGCTGATAATCGGATGGGTTTTCCCCTGTACATAACTTGTTGCTTTCGTTGTACAGCTTGGCGGATTTCCCTCCTCATTTGATGTGGCCAGACTGATGACTTTGTGCCTTAGTGTTGTTTTATTTGCTATGAATCTTCTAGGTGTTCACTTACCATTTTGTATCTGGACATCTACATTTGTATCTATCCCAGAGAAGTTTTCCTTTATATTCCTTCAAATAGCTTTCCCATGCTTTCTTTTTATTCTTCTTCTCCCTCAGGGTTACCTCTAATTCTTACATTAGCTTGCTTTACTTAATCCCTCATTTCTCACAGTGATTGTTCTTTCTTCTTTATCTTTTGCCTTTTATGTTTTACTGACTGAGTTAATTTGAAAGCCTTGTCTTAAGCTTTGAAATTCCTTCTTCTGCTTGGTCTACTCTGTTTTTAAACTTTCTTCTATATTTTGAAATTCCCTAAATGATTCTTTCATTTCTTTTATTTCTCTTTTCTGATGTTATATATCAGTGAATTTTTCATTCATGTCCTGAATTATTTTTTTGGCTTCTTTACGTTAGTTCTCTATATTACCCTCAATCCCATTTATGTTGGGATTGCCACCCATAATCTGAATTCCATTTACATCTGTCAATTTCTTTTTGGACAGCTATGGTGATCCTTTGAGGGTGTCAAGACAACCTGTCTTTTCATGTTGCCAGAGTTCTTATCATGGTTCCTTCTCATTTTGGGCCTCTTCTCTTAACTCAAAACACATAGTAGATATGATACACTTCTTCTCTTCTGGGACCCTGATGTTCAGTTAAGGATACCTGGATGATGAACTTGGGTCCTATTCTGGAAGCTAGACCAGGTTAAGAGATAGGTGCCTGCCGTGTGAACCCCTTATAACACTGCTGCTCTGCTGTACCTCCCCCTCCCCCACATTTCCCCATGGCTGTTACAGCACTACTGTGACCTGTAGTGCAAGGTCACATGCAAGGTGATGTCAGCCAATGGGATGGGGGTGCATTATGAGATGGAGCAGACCCAGAGGGAATGATGAACACATGTGCGGGCTGGGGCATCCCACAAAGCCAGGCATGCAGTTGGGACAGGTGCTCCTACAGCAGCACAGAATGGGCCTATGGGGGGGAAGGGGGAACCTGCATGAGACACTGCAGGTCCATACCACGTCCAAAGGTTGTGCAGCCTTTGGTCCTACTTGGGGCCTATCAGGCATTGGCAGTGGTGGTCCAGCAACCCCAACAGTGGGCAGCGGGTACTGAAGGCTACCAGTATGTGCTCCCCCTGGTCCATGAGGAGATATGACTGAATGAGATCACCAGACCACAGCAGCACTGCCCAATCTGATCTCCTGCTCTGTCCGGGTCTCCCAATGATGATTGGGGGGGTGGGGGAGGGTGCATGGCATCTTCCCCTGGGGCACATGTGAGTGTCAAGACGTCCTGCTCTCTCTCCACCTGGTAGGGACAAGAGGGAGGTAGCAGTTCTGGATATGATCCCTGGGTAAAAAAGTCCTTTGGGACTAGAAAGTCACAACGATACCAGCCAAAGTCCCTGGGGTTCACAAGCCACCGGTGCCTCTATCCTGAGCAATGCTGCTTCACAGGCTCCAGTCAGGTCTCTTGTCTCTGTCTTGAGGCCTGCTGCCCTAAAAGGACCCTCTTGCCTGTCCAGTTGCAGTGTCCTTGGGGGAAGCACGGGGCCCCAGTGTTCTCTCCTCCGTCTCTTCCCCACAGGCACATGCGCCTTCCCCAGGTACCTCCAGGCCTACAGAGCACCTAGGTCAGCTCACTTCTCTCTTCTTCACTTCACTTCCACCTCTTCTCTGTTGATTTCCAGCACTCTCTCTCAGCTGATCAACTTGAAGCTGAATACACACACACACACACACACACACATATACATATAGTCATCACTTCCAATCTCTCCATGACAGCAACATCCTGCAGTCAGCTTCTGACACACCGTCTTGGCCCTTGAAAAATGTTGAATAATAATAAAATAAAAATAATAATTTTATATAAAATTAGAGATACTTGGCCACATCCAATGGTATACAAGTTCCTTACAATCAGTATATATCTTCCCCAACCTCATGACAGTGGAAAAGTCCAGTGGAAAAGGCCTTGAGAAAAATTATCGCAAACTTTCAAGTATTGGGCTCAGAAAATAGGACCTCAAAGTGAAGGCTTCAGTAGCAGCTTCAGAAGTAAAAGTTTTTCTCTGAACTTCTCCTGTCCTCCTATCTCTCAGTTCCATTCTCCCCTGACGCTACCCAGAGAAATCAGTGTTGAGACAGACCCATCTGTGTTGAGACAGACCCGGGGACCCCTTTTAGAGACCTGGTGGTTCCCTGAAGCATGAAAATAAAGTACAAATTTGAGGCCTTTCATGGGAAGTTCATGGCACATGGCTAGCCTTAAAAAGTAAATTGGCAACGTGATGGGCACAGTGGCCCTTGAAGTGAAGCAGAGTCAGATGTTTTGGTTCTCTATAGAAACTAAAATACAGCACCTTAACATATGTTTTTTAATTGTTCAGAATACTACCACCCCTGCCCTGGATGGAAAATGCGGATAAGAAAGCAAAGAGGAATTAAACTTGTTAATAGAAAAACAAAACAAAACAAGCATAAACATAAAACAAACTCTGTAAAATAGTTTAAAGATATTTATTCTGAGCCAAACATGAGTGACTACAACTCAGAGAACATATCTCAAGAGGTCCTGAGAAACTGTGCCCAAGGTGTCCAGGTTACGTGAAAATCTTGTTCAAAAGAGGAAATTAAATTTTACCTTACCATTAATGTATCATTAATGTTAAAGATAATTTTAGTAAAACCTTATAAATAAATCTACCCAATCTTAATCAGTTTGACCACAAAGTAAGATTTCTATAAACCTTTTATAACCTCTTGTAATACTGCCATTGTCTTTATTTCTGTAATTTTTATATATGTTTATCTATATATAACATATATCTGTTTATATATGTTTAGTTTTATCTGGGGTTTTTTTTTTTTTTTTTCAATTTAAAACAATGCCTAAAACTTCTAAACCTGGAAAAATTACCATTTCTTCAGCAAACACCACATTTTTGTCTTCTTATAAAGCACATCCTAATTTTCTTATATACTTTTTATGTAGAACTATTTCTCTCACATCTCATGGCTTTAATTATATTAATTATATATTTAGTTATAGTGTTAACTCTTAGTAAACCTTATTTTTTAGTAAAAATCCTTGGAGGTAAATAACTTTAATTGTGTACCAGATACAGAATGCAGGACAAAAAACAATGTCCAGAGAACCTAATCTATTCTTTAGTGTTGCCAAGAGGCGTAGCTGGGTCAGGGAGGATGACCAGGTGTCCCTAGGCCTCAGCATCGTCCAAAGTTTTAAAAATAAAGACATAAGCTCACAGACAAGTTAAGCAAGAATCAAAGTATCACCAAAAAAATTCTCTGAGCTTAATTCTCTGAGGCAGTATAACTCACCTGATCAGGATGTTGAGGAAAAAATGTCTGACTTTTTCACTTTACCAATAATTTTAAAGCTATCTTTATTTATCAAAGATTATTAAAGTCACATGTACTTGAAAAGCATTTGGGGCCAGGCAAGATGGCTCCAGCCTATAATCCCAGCACTCTAGGAGGCCAAGGAGGGCAGATCACTTGAGCTCAGGAATTTGACCAGCCTGAACAAGAGCAAGACCCTGTCTTTACTAAAAATAGTAAAACTAGCTGGACACAGTGGTGCAGGCCTGGAGTCCAGCTCCTCTGGACACTGAGGCAAGAGGATTGCTCAAGCTCAAGAGTTTGAGGTCCCTGTGAACTATGATGCCACAGCACTCTATCCAGGATGACTGAGACTCTTATCTCAAAAAAAAAAAAGAAAAGAAAAAAAAGCACTTGAGCTAGTTACTTAATTTGTGAGTATTCATGTTTTAAGTTAACTTGGTGACAATATATGTACATATAAACATATGGATAGACACATACATGTATGCAGACACAACATATAGACATGTATACAAAAAGACTGTATAGTTTTGATTTTAGAATTTTAGCTATAAGTCAAGTAAAACTCTTGAGTTTAAAATGACAATTGGATCAAACTATGTTTTTGTGAACAGAAAAGATTAAAGTTTTACCTGGAGAAGCCCTTTGTTGAATTTTAGAGAAACCAGGAGCAAATTTACATCTCAAAGCGCAGAAAGGGATTTAAACTTTTTGAAAGAAGAGGTTTGGTTGTGTCAGAGAGAGATGAAAAATGGATATAAAAGTAACACAAAATCCTAGGAATTTATTGCAGGATCTTAAAAAGAGACATACAGAAGAGGTTAGAGGAAATTCAGAAATCTCACTAAAACAATAACCAGTTAAATGCCGGAATGTCTCACCTTGGAAACCAACGTAGCTAGTGAGGTGGCCTTTTAATTTCGTCTAATTCCTAACTGGACCACAAATTCAGTACAGCCCACATTGAATCTTAGGTCCCCAAAAGAGAGATGCCGTGAGCCAGGCAATGTTTTTACCGTGCACTCCAGACGTATTTAAAGCATACCCTTTCTGACCTAGTGTGCAAAGAAATGAGAACCCCTCTGTAAGTACAGTACAATTTCTGTAAGTTGACTCCCCAAGGACCGGAACAAACTTGTCAACACAGAGAGGTGGCCGACATAAGGAACTAGGCCTACTGTATATACCTACATGGGTCAATTTCAGAAGGTGATCAATCTAGGGAGGTGATCAGTTATGAAGGTTCTACTGTATTGGCCAGCCAGTACATACACCGAAGTCAAATATTCTCATAAGACAAAGTAATTTACAGTACCTCCCCCAAACCAAGGAGGTAACATGATATAAAAGACAGCAGTACTTTTTTTACCTGAGAGGAATTTGTCCCTAACTCTTTACTCTACACAAGGAAAGCAGAAGACCAAAAAACAGGGTGAGTAGCACCTTTTTCTGAGTTTCTTAAGGGGTCTGAGTCATAGGAAGTGTCCTCTCCGTTTTTTCAGGTGGCACTGAAGACAACAAAGAGGAAGGGGGAGTAGGGGGGAGTAAGCTAACGGGAGATTTTAGCCAGAACAACTTTTGAATCTTTAAAGTAAAAGTATAAAAAAATACACCAGAGTCGCTACAACCCAAGACCAGCCACACAAATCCTTTTTATCTTAACAATCACAAACTTGCCGAGAAGACAAACAGTGATCTTTATTGTCTGTTCCCGTGGATAAGAGAGAGAGAGAAAGGTCAGGAGCCCAACTGGTAAGAAATTTTTATTCTTTTTTGCTGGCAGATCAGGTTCCTAGGTTCTACAGCTTTCTGGAAGAATAGAGCAGCTTTGGTGATCCTTCCAATTACACCAAAGTACAGGAACCAAGGCCTTTAGCTCCATAGAGATTTGCTGAAAAATCAGACATGAGGCAGACTGACGAATAGAAGAAAAAGCATAAACATTTATTTTAACTTGTAAACACAGGAGCTTTCAGATACAGGGACATTGTTCATTTTTATGCTTGGATACAATAAACTATAGACAGCCATGTAGAAATATGTTCGGACAAAAAAGCTATGATCTAATGCTAATAGACTGAGCGAGAAAACCCAGGAGGGCCCATCTATCTAGATTCTTCCCAGCCTCTCTGTGCAAGCATTCCCTCCTTCTGGGCATGGGGCAGGCCTTCTTACGACTTACAGTCAAACAAAGCAGGTCAGAGGATTTCTTTCCCACCAGTTTCTACACAGAATTTGGGGTCTTATGGCTGGATTTAAGGAAAAGGGACTCTAACTTTTATGACCCATCTTGGGAAAGAGGGATTCTAGTTTCAAGAGGGATTCTAGTTTCTCTGACTATCCTCAGGGAAGAACAGGACTGAGAAGCAGGCGGACAGGAGGAGGTCAGAGGGAAACTTTTGCTTTTGAGGCCTCCATCTGGGGTACTGTTTTCTGAGCCCCATCAGCTTACTACTGATTATTTATGAGGGCCCAAACATCATAATTCTGTAAGGTCAGATGTTAATTTATAGAAAATTATAGATAAAATTATTTTTATCTGATAGAAATGCACCCTAATTTTTGTCATCTACTAGAGAAAACAAACCCTAAAGTTATATAGTACAACGTCCATAGTTGACCACTTCCCTACACTGACTACCTCCTAAGTTGACCTAACTTCTTGACCAGTTCTATTGGACTTTTGATGTCCTATAAGTCTTTAATCAATTTCGTATCTCCCATTCTCTTACTTTTCTCTTTCACTGACATAAGTTTCTCTTATATTCTTTTCAACTGTCTGGTTCCTTCATTATAAGTTAAATAAAACTTTGCTAAGTGCTCATTCTGCATGGAGATTATTTTTTATTACATTTTTAAAAATTACACTTTTGGCAGTTCTTGAAAGTCCACTGAAATCTGCTTGCTCCAGGAGAATCCGTGGGATTGGAAGGCATTTTATTTGATAGAAATGCACCATGATTTTTGTGGGATTTGGGGGGTTTTGTTTTTGTTTGGCAACATAACAGATTAGATTCATTTTCAGTCTTACTTATAGCTATTTATCTGCCTAAGATGTCTGTATTTCCCAAAAATTAAAAACTAAAAAAAACTAATTCTATGAGTCATGTCACAATTTCATTCAGAAGCTAGAAGCTAAGGCCTGTTTATTCTAGTTATTATCTGCCAGAGTGAGAAACTGGCAAACTCTCTTTAGGTTGTTTCTGAAAATTTTCTTACATCCAGGTGAGAGCTTAGGAGATTTGGCTAGATGTCCATCTTCAGTATAGACACTGGGAGTTTGTGTACAATGTACTGCCATGAAGGTTTTGAAGGCCTGCCAGAGCTTGGAAAGAAAAAGTGAAATAACTTGAACATGTCAGTGTTTTTTTTAATGTATTCAATAGGTTGAAGGCCTTACAGTATGAGTAAATAGGAAAGGGAGAGGGAAAAAGAAAAGAAAATTTCCTCCAATTAAAAAGAGCTAAAGGTATTTATAATTACATTGTTTTGCTGTGCTTCTTTTAAGTCAATGTATTGGTACTCTGATTAATAGGTAGTGAAACCAAGTCACTCATAGTGCGTAGGCACCTGTGTTCTGGACTTAATCAAATGACCAATCTCCTCTTAGAAAAACGTTCCCTTTGGCAGTGCCTTCAGCTCAGTGGGTAGGGCGCCAGCCATATACACTGAGGCTGGTGGGTTCGAACCCAGCTAAAACAACAATGACAACTGCAACAACAACAAAAAAATAGCCGGGTGTTGTGGCAGGCGCCTGTAGTCCCAGCCACTTGAGAGGCTGAGGCAAGAGAATCACTTAAGCCGAAGAGTTTGAGGTTGCTGTGAGCTATGATGCAACAGCACTCTACCCAGGGCAATAGTTTGAGACTCTGTCTCAAAGAAAAAAAAAAGTTCCTTTCCCCAAATCAGATGCTAAATTTGGAAAACCAAAATTATTGAGATGTTTTATATTCCAGAAACATGGGCCAGCTTTGGGGGTGAATCTGAGCTACTGATTTACAGAAAGGAGAGTTTGGATTGTTTGAACTAAATGGTAAATGGACAGAAGGTGAAATAATGGCTAAGGCTGAAAGCGCTAACCAAAGGATTCTTCAAAACAGAAAATCAAGCATAACTTTGGTGCCTCGAGACAGTCCTAGTGTAAATAATTTTCTCTCTCAAGCTTACACTCAGGTGTGCATAGGGTGAAGCACTTTGCCAAAACCTCTACCATTACTAGAACAAAGTGCTGTCTCCTGGGAGACAGCAGACAGGAGCACTAGAGTTATGGCAGTGACCAAGACATACGCGTCTGTGCTCCATGAAGCAATGCAAACCTGTGTGATGGAACAGCAGTAATGTGGCTCTGCCCTTTGGCTCTCATTTTGAAAGTTGCATTTACTGTCAGGGACCCATATTGGAATGTTACCTATAGAAATTATTCCTCTGGATTAACTCTTAAATATTCTGTTAAATAATGGAGTTGAGATTCATTTGTAACCATAAACTTGAGAGTGAAGTGTTAAGAAAAGTACCAGATTATAAAGGTTAAAAACAATCTGCTGTTTGCCTGGTATGTCAGAGTGTTACATGTCAGAATAGTTCCTTACCCTATTTTTTTATGGATTGAAATCTTTAAAGAAAAAATAAAAGAATATATGGGTTATTGCGATCAATCAATCTGGATTCCAAAACATATGAAATTTGAGAAGTTGCCCATAGCACACCCAAACAAAGGTATATTTAAGATTAGCTGCTACATATGATTTTATCCTCAGGAATACAATATTTTTGCAAACAAAATGTGCTTCACAATTATACACAGGCAATAAGCACCCAGTGGTTAACAGTATACATAATGGACTTTAAAAGCTGGCCTCCAGATCAAAGAGGGCTTGGGGGGAAATGGGCCTAGCTTAGGACTATTAGAACACATGAAATTTTTTTCTTTTTCTTTTTTTATTGAGACAGAGTTTCACTTTGTTGCCTCAGGCTAGAATGCCTTGCTGTCAGCCTATGTTACAGCAGCCTCAAACTCCTGGGTTCAAGCGATCTTCCCGCCTCAGCCTCCCAAGTAGCTGTGACTACAGGAGCCCCCTATAATATCCAGCTAATTTTTCTATTTTTAGTAGAGATACTGTATAACTCTTGCTTTAGGCTGGTCTTCAACTGCTGAGCTCAAGCAAGCCTTTGACCTCAGTCTCCCAGAGTGTTAGGATTATAGGTGTGAGCCACCGCACCTGGCCTAAAATTTTTTCTTAATGAATGGGATGTCTGAATGATTTCCAATTCCAGGGACAAAGCAAATGATAGCAAGCTCCATGGTATGAAAATGAGTTTATCAAATGGAAAAAAACTTTACGACAACATGCTGGAACACAGTGGTGGCAAAGAACTTGTACTCTGACACACTCAGAGGTTTTTGATATATTATTTCCAGTGGAAGCAGAAATAGCCCAGGCCCATGTACCTAGCACACTAACCACCAAGTCATTAGAATTCCATTTATGGAAAACATCTAGTCCCTTAATTTGTGAGAGTTTCTAAATGGAGACTAATTTACAATGGTAATTACCACTATGAATAGACTAAAACAGACCCAATAGTATAGCTTGTGGGAAGGGGAGATAAATTTTAGTTACACACTATTAATAGGAAGCTGATGGTCCACCTTAAAAAACCTTCCTTTGGGAAGGTGGACTCCCCCCCACCTTCCTTTGGGAATCCATCTAAATTCAGTGCTATAAGATGAAGGAGGACCTCTGATTATGCCCACAGAACACTTGAAATTCCACATTACACAGATAATGGTCTTTAGTTTATACTCCAGTACAAAATAATATTTTGTATCAGAAAGGATCTTATCTGCTAGGAAGGGACAATGAATATTACAGTCTTAATTTATAAGCTGTTTTATAGCCATTATCTTTGATACCTATAATGATACTACAAATTATTGGTGAGGTCAATTTGATAGCCTTCGATAAGACCTACACTAATACAGATGTAGACGATCAAATGTACTTGAAAAATTCAAACCTCCTCAATACCCAGTCTCAGTGAAAGATGATGATCCAGAAGAAGAGTTAGATTTAATTAGCAATCAGTTCAATCAGCACAAATTTACTGAGTCAAAATTACAAAAGACAAAAATGGTAAGAGAAATATGAAGCTGATACAAAAACAGGAGGAATCATGCAAAAATTGTAAGATAGTTGAACTGTCTTTTTATACAGATGTCCACATCTGAGTTATGAAAATAATCCTCTGAGTATTATTGATTTTCCTATTATGTCACTGGAATAAAATAAATAACTCTACTAATCAGGATAAAGAGTAGTTTATCATAAAAAGTTTTTGACTGATAATCAAAGAGTTGGATTACATTGCATGGGTTCATTTCAGCCAGTCTGGATTGACCTCATTCTTACGTCCAAAGTTGCCTGAAGTAAGATGCGATCCTTTAGTCAACACCACAACATATTTTTACTAAAGACAAATCATGTTCTGAAACCATGGGTCAATGAGCTGTTTCAAAGGCACCTGCCAGCAATGATTGACTATAATAATTTGACTTAGCAATTTATTTGTTGGGACATGGGGATTTGATGGTTATAGTCGGTTGTATAACAGAAATGTGTCTATATAATTAGCTTACTATAAAACACCCTCACTCAAGAAGACATTGGGCTTCCTGACACTCAAACTTTCACACTGGTGATCATTCGAGAGCTGAAGAGAAAGAGCATCCTGTGTGATCCAGCAGTGTGAAGACAAAGAAACCTGACCCTGAGATTGCTTCAGACTCTTTCAAAGTATATTCCTCTCTGGCTGTTGCTATACTGTTTGCTGAGTCTATAATAAAGCTGTAGCATAATGGCAACAGTTAAGTCCTGTACGTCCTTTCAGTAATCAAAACACTTACAGCAATTAGTGTATAATTAATGCAGCATGCAAACAGCTTGCTATATTCTAACAATTGAAGTAGAAACTATAATTATCAAAACTTAAAAATATTTATATTTATACATACTAATTGAATGATAATATTTTTGAGACAGAGTTTATGCTGAATACCAAAACCACTTCAGGATAGCAATATTCACTTTCTTCTTATTTGCTATCAATTGTATTTTAGAAATACTTGAAAAAAATTTATTTGTCCTGCATTGGTATTAAACATTTTCGTAAACCTCTAAATTTTGGTTGCTGTTTCCATCAATTATAAATCTTTAATTGTCAAATGAATAGGGCACTAAAAATTTTAGCTTTTGAAGTTTATAGTAATTTGCAATTCTTAAAAACAAACATGCAATAAAATAGTTTGAAATTTATTCATAAAAACAAAAGAGGAACTGAACAAATCCTTCAATGGCAACTTGAATGGTGTGTAACATTTCGTTTTAAATCTTATAATTATACTTTGGAATATGTTAAAACCTTTGATAGTGCTAACTTCTTATTGGATAAATTTATTGTCTGTACAGAACAGAATGAATAGACTCTGCATAGAGAATATGTATTGTGGTTTTGACTTGTAAAAATATTTGACATTGGTGGCATTCGTAGCTCAGTGGGTAAGGTGCCAGCCAAAAACACCGAGGCTGGTGGGTTTGAATCCGGGCCAGGCCAGCTAAACAACATTGACAAATGCAACAAAAAAACCAGCTGGGTGTTGTGCTGGGCACCTGTAATCCCACTACAGCTACTTGGGAGGCTGAGGCAAGAGAATCGCTTAAGCCCAAGAGTTTGAGGTTGCTGTGATCTGTGATGCCATGGCACTCTACCCAGGGCAACAGCTTGAGATTCTGTCTCAAGAAAAAAAAAAAAAAAAAATTTTGACATTGTATGATACAATATCAATGTAAAAATTTACACTGACAAAGAACATTCTGAAAATATAATTAAGGAAGCAATTTCTTTAAAATAGCATTAAAATGAATAAGAGGCTTAGTTATAACTTTAATTTTAACAAGTGCGTGATGAAGATATCAAAACATTGTTGAAGGAAATTAAAGATCTAAGGACATCTCATGTTCATGAATCAGAAGACTTACCACTATTAAGGTGGAAATACTCTTTAAATTGATCTACAGGGTCAATGCAATCTCTATCAAAATTTCAATTGCCTTTCTTACAAAATTGATAAGCTACTTCCAAAGTTTTAAATGGAAATGTGAGGGCCCTCAAATAGCCAATCTTAAAAAAAAAAAAAAAAAAAAAAAAAACAGCTGAAAAAGTCACATTTTTTAATTTCAAAACTTACTACAAAGGTAAGTAACCAAGACAGCGTGACATAGCATAAGGACAGACATGTCGATCAATGCAAAAGAATTAAGTCCAGAAATAAACCCTTATATTTATGGTTGACTTTCAACTAGGATTCCAAGACTCACCAATGAAAAAGAAATAGTTTTTCTAACAATTACTGATATAACTTTACACCTCCTAAAGACATTAGAAAGCAAATTAGAAATTGAGAATAACTTTATTCCAATAAATTTTAAAATTTACGTGAAATGAGAAAATTCCTTACAAAATATAATTTACCAGAATAAATTTGAAAAAATGAAATACAAGAATTGTCCTGTGCATGTCACGGAAGTTGAATCTATTATTTCACACAAAGAAACATGCAGGTCCTGATGGGTTCCCAACAAATTCATCCAGCCATTTAAAAAGGAAACCATCAATCTTACAAAAATCTTTTCTGGAATGAACAAAAAGAATAGTTCCCAGTTCATTTTATTTATTCTCAGAGAATATAAGTTGATATCAACATTCATAAAAGAAATTTATAAAAAGAAAAAACCTAGGTCATTATCTTTCATGAACATACATAAAATACTAAGCAAGGAATCTGGAGATATAGACATAGGATTAATTTGATCTTATTCTAGAAATTCAAGACTGGGTAAGGTTTAAAGTCAGCTGTCATAATCCATCACATTAACAAAATAAAGGAGAAAATTATGTACAAGGCAGTTAAAATAGGAACATTGAAAAATGAACACAATAGAAATTAGCAAATCAAGGGGAAAATGGAACTTCCAGGCCAAAAATAAGTGGAATTATATGTTCAAAGTGCTGTAGTAGTGAGAGGACCTACCGACTAAGAACACTATATCTGGTAAAACTATCCTTCAAAAATTAAAGGAGAAATAAAGAATTTCCCAGATAAATAAAAGCTAAAGGGGTTTATTATTGTTAGAACTGCCTTACAAGAAATGCTAAAGAGAGTCCTTCACATCAAAATGAAAGGATGCTAAATAGAAACACAAAAGCAAATAAAATTGAATTGCAACACTTTATTTTCAATTACAAATAAAACATTCAGATGGAAGATCAACAAAGAAACATTGGACTTATTACCATAGATCAAATTACCCTAACAGACATATATAGGACATTTCACCAAATAGCAACAGATTATACATTCTCCTCAAGTGTACACAGAACATTCTCCAGGATATATCACATGCAAGGTGAAAAACAAGTCCTAAAATTTTTTTAAAAATCCATTATAGCAAGCATTATTTCCAGCTGCACTAAGATGAAATTAAAAAGCAATAGCAATAGGATTATTGGAAAATTCATAAATATATGGAAATTAAACAACATACTCTTGAACAATCAGTGGGTTTAAGAAGAAAAAAAAGGAAAGTGGGAAAATATATAGACACAGACTCTTAATAAAATGAAAACACAACAAAACCTATGGGATACAGCAAAGCAATCTTAAGAAAGGATTTTACAGCAATTAATGCCTACCTTAAAAAAAAAGTCTCAAACAGCTAATGTTAGACCACAAAGATCTAGAAAAATAAAAAGCTCAAAGTTATCAGAAGAAAGGAAATAATAAAGAACAGAGTAAAAATAAAAGAAGTAAAGAATAGAAAAACAGCAGAAAAATCAACTAAACTGAGAATTGTTTTCTAAAAAGATAAACAAGATTGAAGAACATTTAACTAGACTAATTAAGAAAAAGAGAAGATTCAAATAAATCAAAAAATGGAAGAGAAGACATTACAAACTGTGTCACAGAAATAAAAAAAAAAAGACAACTATGAACAATTACAGTCAAGTGCTGCTTAATGATGGGAGTACCTTCTGAGAAAAGCATCATAGGCCAATTTTATCATGTAAACATCCTAATAATGTACTAAAACATAGGTAGAATAGACTATCAAACACCCACACTACATGGCATAGCTTATTGTTCCTAGGCTAAACACCAGTATAGCATGTTACTATATTGAATACTGCAAAACAGTGGCAAGTATTTGTGTATCCAAGCATTTCTAAATATAGAAAAATTACAGTAACAATCCAGTACTGTGATCTCTGGGATCATTGTAATTTACAAGGCACACCATTAACATAGATGTTGTTATGCCTATGTATGCGATAAGCTGAATGAACTAGAAGATAGGGATACATTTCTAAGAACATATAATCTACCAAGATGGAATTATGAAATAATGGAAAATCTAAACAGATTTATAAGTAGTAAGGAGATTGGATTAAGAATAAAAAACCTCCCAACAAAAGCCCAGGACCAAATGGCTTCACTAGTGAATTCTGCCAAACATTTAAAGAATTAAAACCAATTCTTCTCAAACTCTTCTGTACCATGGAAAAGAGAACACTTCCAAACTCATTTTATGAGGTCAGCATTACCCTGACACAAAAGAAGCCAGATACCACAGGAAAATTATAGGTCAATATCCCTGATGAATGTAAATTTGAAAAATTTCAACAAAATATTAGCAAACGAAACACAAAAGCACACTAAAAGAATCATGTACCATGACCAAGAGAGATTTACCCCTGAGATACAAGAATGGTTCATCATAATCGATCAATATGATTCATCAGATTAATAGAACAAAGATAACAATTACATAATAATATCAATAGATTCAGAAGAAAATGGACAAAATTTTAAACCATTTTATGAAAAAACTCTCAACAAACTAAGAATACAAGAAAATTACCTCAACGTAATAAAGGCCAGATATGAAAAGCCCACAGCTATTATCATACATAATGCTGAAAAACTGAGTTATTTCTCTAAGATCAGGAATAAGGCAAGGATGCCCATTATCACCGCTTCTCTTTTACACAGAACTAGCAGTCCAAGCCAGAGAAATTCATCAAGAAAAAAGTAAACAGGGTAGAACCCATAGCTCAGTGGGGAGGGTGCCAGCCACATACACCAATGTTGGCAGATTTGAACCTGGCCTGGGCCAGTTAAAACAACAATGACAACTGCAACAAAAAAATAGCCGGGTGTTGTGGTGGGTGCCTATAGTCCCAGCTACTTGGGAGGCTGAGGCAAGAGAATTGCTTAGGTCCAAGAGTTTGAGGTTGCTGTGAGCTGTGACACCACCGCACTCTACCCAGGGTGACAGCTTGAGACTCTGTCTCAAAAAAAAAAAAAAAAAAAGAATAAGAAAAATGTAAACAAATAGCATCCAATTTTGGGGGAAAAAAAAGAGTAAAACTATCTCTGTTTGCAGATGACATAATTTTTTTTTATTATTATATCATAGCTGTGTACATTAATACGATCATGGGGCACCATACACTGGTGTTATAGACCATTTGACATATTTTCATCACACTGGTTAACGTAGCCTTTCTAGCATTTTCTTAGTTGTGTTAAGACATTTATATTCTACATTTGCTAAGTTTCACATGTACCCTTGTAAGATGCACCATAGGTGTAATCCCACCAGATGACATGATTTTATAATGTAGAAAATCCCAAAGTCTCTTAAAAAAAAACACCTATTAGAACTAACAAATTCAGTACAGTTGCAGAATATAAAATCAACATGTAATAATCTATTTTGTTTCTATACACCTACATACAGAAATGAAAATTAGAAAAAAATTATAATAGCATCAAAAAGAATAAAATACTTACACATAAAGTTTAGTAAAAAAATAAAAGACTTACACTCTGAAAATTACAAAATATGATGAAATAAATTAGACAGCAATAAATAAGAAGACATTTCTTGTTCACCAACGGGAAGATTTAATAATGTTTAAATGTCCACACTACCAAAAGCAATGTACAGATTCAATGTAATCCCTTGAAAATTCCAGTGGGATTTTTCTGCAGAAATAGAAAAAAAATCCTAAAATTCATAGGATTCATGGTACCACAAGAGACCCCAAATAGCCAAACCAACCTTGAGAAAGAAAAACAAAGCTAAAGGTACCAGACTGCCTGACTTCAAAATATATTATGAAACTACAGTAATTAAAATGGTATTATACTGGCATAAAGTCAGACTTAGAGACCAATGAAAGAAAATAGAGAACTCATAAATATACAGGATCTTAATATGTTTGGGCTGCTATAACAAAATGCCACACACTGGGTGATTTATAAATAATAGAAATGTATTTGTCACAGTTCTGGAGGCTGGGAAGCCCAAGGTCAAGGTATTAGCAGATTTGGTGTCTGGTAAGGGCCTTTTTGCTACAACTTCACGTGGAAGAAGAAACAGAAAACTGTGTCCTCCTATGACTGAAGGAAAGAAAAGCAAAAAGGGATAACCAACTCCCTTGCATCTCTTATATAAGGTCATTAACACTATTTATGAGAGCTTCACCCTCACATTCAATTATTTCCTAAAGACCCCACCTCTTAATACTCTTACATTAAGTTTCAACATACGAATTTGGGAGGAGCTCATTCGGACTCTAGCATATGGTCAACAAATCTTTGACAAAGGTGACAAGAATATATAGTGGGGGTTCGACACCTATAGCTCCATGGCTAGGACACCAGTCACATACACTGGGGCTGGTGGGTTTGAACCCGGCCTGGACCTGCCAACAACAATGACAACCATAACAACAAAATAGCCAAGTGTTGTGGTGGGCACCTATAGTCCCCACTACTTGGGAGGCTGAGGCAAGAGAATTGTATAAGCCCAAGAGTTGGAGGTTGCTGTGAGCTGTGACACCATGGCACTCTACCCAGGGGGACATAGTGAGACTCTGTCTCAAAAAAAAAAAAGAATACGTAATTGGGAAATATTTGTCTCTTCAATAAATGGTGCTGGGAAAACTGAAGATCCACATGAAAAAGACAAAATTGGATCTTTCTATTATGTCACACACAAAAATCAGCTCAAATTGGATTAAAATCTTAAACATAGGACCTGAAACTAAAAAAACATTAGAAGAAACTGTAGGGAGAAAGCTTCATGGTATTGGTCTCAGCAATGATTTCTTGGCTATTAACAGCACAGGCAACAACAACAACAACAAAAAAAAAAACTTGGAACTATATCAAACTAAAAACATCTGTACAGCAAAGGAGAAAATTAACAAAATGAAAATCAGCCTACAGTGTGGAGATAATAGTTGAAAACTATATATCTGATAAGGGGTTAATATCCAAAATGTATAAGGAACTGTTACAACTCAGTAGCAAAAAAGCAAAAAAAGTAATAAAAAACAGACAAAGGACTTAAATAGGGATTTTTCCAAAGAAGGCATATAAATTTCCAAAAGGCATATGAAAAAGATGCTTGTTGCTAATCAGGTAAATGCAAATTGAAACCATAATGAGGTATCCCCACACTTGTTAGGTTGGCCATTATTAAAAAAAAAAAAAAATTAAATAGCAAATAACCAATGTTGGCAAGATGTAGAAGAATTAGAACCCTGCGTGCTAGTAGTGGGTATATGAAATGTTCCAGCTAATGTGGAAAACAGTATGGAATTTTCTCAAAAACATTAAAAATAGAATTACTATATAATCCAGCCATCCCATTTGGGGGTATTTATCAGGAAGACTTCAAATTAGAATCTCAAAGAGATATATAAACTCCTACATTGATTGCAGCATTATTCACAATAGCAAGAAGGAGAAACTACCTAAATGTTCACTGACAGATAAATAATAAAGGAAATGTGGTATGTGCATACAATGGAATATTATTCAGATGTAAGAAGGAATAAAATCTTGCCATGAACAACAACATGGATGATCTCTGAGGATACTATGCTGAGTGAAATAAACCAGTCATATGATTCCACTTCTCTGAAAAGTTTGAAGTAGTCAAACTTGTAGAAGTAGAAGGTGGTCTGGCAGTTCCCGGGGTCTTGGGGAAGATAAAATGGGTAGTTGCTGCTCATTAGATAAGTAGAGAGCCAGGAGCGGTGGTTCATGCATATAATCCCAGCACTCTGGGAGGCCAAGGTGAATGGATTGCCTGAGCTCACAGGTTCGAGGCCAGCCTGAGCTCACAGGTTCGAGGCCAGCCTGAGCTCACAGGTTCGAGGCCAGCCTGAGCAAGAGTGAGACCTTGTCTCTAAAAACAGCAGGGCGTTGTGGCAGGCACCTGCAGTCCCAGCTACATGGGAGGATGAGTCAAGAGAATTACTTGAACACAACTTTGAGGTTGCTGTGAGCTATGATACTATAGCACTCTACTGAGGGTGACAGAATGAGACTCTGTCTCAAAAAATAAATAGTTTCATTCACATAAGATGAAAAAGTTCCAGAGACCTGCTATACAAATTTATGCTTTTAATTAACAATCTTCTACACTTTAAAATCTGTTTAGAGAGCATGTTTCACACTATGTTTTTGACCACCATGCACACAGCATACACACACACACACACACACACACACATCAAAAAACTCCACTATTAAACAGAAAATTAACAGTTAAAATAACCTAACACAAAGTTGCACCAAACCAGCAACTGGAGTTGCTATAATTCCATCTTCACCTTCACAATGTTTTTCTTGGCCAAGAAATAATTAGTTGTCTCTGAGTTTGAAAAATTCATCAAACAATGGCAAGGCAGACCCACCAGAAACCTCTACCTGATTTTCATGACAAATATGGTAATGCTGTATCACCTAATGGAACTACTCCCTGTGATGCTTCACAGACAGATATAGCCACACATGTTAGAATAGAATGGAGTTTGTCTTGGTCAACAAAGTCACCTCGAAGGGATGGAGAGATCTTCCTAGAGGCTATAATACTGACTTGCAATATTGTCCAGTAACCATTAAAGTGGGGCACTATTGAACAAATAAAGTACGTTAAAATCTTCAAAAAAAATGAACAGAAATGGTTTGGCAGAATGAAAAATTGGGTTTTAGCTACTATCATACACAAAGATCAACTCAAAATGTATTAAAATCTTAAAAATAGGACCTGAAACTAAAAAACCCTTAGAAGAAAATATAGGGAGAAAGCTTCATGGTATTGGTCTCAGCAATGATTTCTTGGCTATAACAGCACAGGCAACAAAAATAAACATTTGGAACTATATCAGACTAAAAACTTCTACTTTTTTGCTACAATCTATGTGACTCTGGTCAAGTTACTTCATCTTTCTAAATCTGGCTCTGTGAATCAGCTCTGTCCCCAGCCTCAGTGCTCAGGCTTTAGCTCTCCTTAGCTGCCCCTAAGACTTGGCCAGAGATTTCTCAACCCCACCTCCACTTTGAAAATCCAATCCAATTATTAAGATTTACCTCAGAGAAACCATCGTTCCTTTCCCAGGGCAGAATTAGTCAACAATCTCACATTTTATCCACATCCACAAATCCTTAGGAGGTTTTAGGTCACATCTGTATGATTTCATTAAACTTGAGGGAAAAGTATAAACTAGAATTAAAAAGGCTTTTGCTTTCAGTTTGCTTTAGGAAAAGATCAGCCTCTTCTGAAAATAGAAAAAAATGCCTCTTGGGTTTCGTCCATGGAATCAAACAGGATTTGTGTATTTAAGTCACAGCTAAAATTAGAGTCACAGAATTCACTGTACTGAATTTATAAACAAGACTCGAAACTAGAAGCAAGGATCATAAAGGATCATATAGCAGGAACATAAATGATGTTGACCAAATAGGTGATGTTGGTTCTGACTCTGATTGCTTATTGGGGCTCAGAACAGAAATCAAATTAGAAAATAAAATGAGATGGAAGGGTTTCTTTAATTGATGGTAGAGGACAAGACCCAGGCCTGGGCTAGCTCAGTTTAGTAGCAATCCTGTGAAAATATAGAGGTTGATTCAATGAAAGACAAGACATACTGGCTGAGCTATAACCACACTTAAACATCACAACTAGGACCCAATTCCTGACAGTTTCAATTAAGCTACATGAGGGCAGGAGTTCTAGTCTTTTGTGTTTTTCCTGCTTTATTTTGAACTCTTAGCATACTACCTGGGCCATTATTAATGCCCAATAAATATTGGTTGAATAAATTCATACATAAGTTGACAACTACAGTTAGAATTTTTGTCCTTCTGCTTAATAGGTAGGCTCTGTTGATTAATCACTTAATCTTTGAAGCCTTCATTCCTATATCCTTGAAAGGGGATTAATATTAGTTCTTAGGTACATGTGAGGTTAAAATAAGAAATCTAGGTACCTAGCAGAGTGTATGGTACATAGATGTTAAATAAAAATTGGTTACTTGCCTTTCCACTCAATTCATTGTTTTATAACTACTGAATTATTTTTCAAAATATGAATTCATTATTTTTAAATATTATTAAATTATTAATTGTTTTAAATGTTTATTTTTTAATGTTTAAATGTTAATTTTTTAAAAATGCAATAAACATTGTTTTTGATTGTATTTTACTCAGAGTAGTGAAAAATTATATCAATTCTGTCTCAATTAAGTGAATTTAAGTTGTGGGAAATTTTAAGACATTTCTTTATATGGCTATTTAAAAAAAGACCAAATATGCTATTTCTGGATAAAGATTTATTTCTTTCTGCTTCATTCTTTACCATTATTCTTTAATTCTCTTAATCACTTCTAAAACCCCTCTTCATGAGCAAATCATTCCTACACCAAACTCAAGACACCCAGTGATTTCTAGCCAATGGTGTAAGCACAGGATTCTAGAGTCCTCATTATTATTCCGAAGTGAATCTAAATCTATCTGTTAATATAGACACACATTCTAAGTCACCTACAAAGTTATCCTTGCCAGTGGAAACCATATCAGAATCCAGAATTACTGACCATTATTTGTCCATATGGCAGCTACCACTGTGTAAATGTGCACTTATAATGAAATACTGTACATGAAAGCTTCACCATGACGAAGTCACAGCTGTGTTTCTTCTTGTACATAATTAGGGCCTCAAGAAATGATTTATTTTAACATGAACAGGATTCTCTGCAAGAAAAGACAGATGGAGCCAAGAAGGTAAATAAGAATAGAATGATTTGGCAATGATTATCTCAACATGCATTATAAAAAATTTATGCAACTATTTCCCAGCCTGGATAGAAACTGAAAGAGCCATGTGTACCACATTAGAAAGTTAAATCTCCACATTTCTCATCAAAAAAAATAGTTTTACATAATATTGTAAAATTTAAAAATTAATGTTGTTTGAATCATTAGTAAACATAACAATAGTTATTCTAAATGCAATGTGACCCTCTGACAATGATAGTTTTGTCTGCCCAGCACAGTGCAATTGCCTCCCCCACTTACTTTATCACAGGATCCTCCCTACATAGGAGAACATGTGCCTGGGCTAGGCATCGCATCGTTACCTTTTACTGTTGATAGAATCAGGTACCTGCACAAATAAACTTGCCCCACCCGGGCAGGGTCAGGTTCATGGCCCGCCCTGACAGGGTCAGGTTCATGGCCCCATGGCCCACCTAGGAAGGATCACACTCATGTCCCTCCCAGGAAATAGGAATGCTACCAATCTGGTGACCATAACCCTTTAAATCCCTGCCCACCATAGCCCATATGTGGATTTCTCCCTAGTCAGGAATCTCACCCCACCTGCACTCCAGGTGGAATAAAAGCCACTTTAATCGTATGAATTGGATCTCTGTTTTCCTTTCATCTCCCATCTGGAAATGATTTTGTCCTTGGGTCCAGAACTTTTCAAATGCTTGCTAAACAAGTTGGACAAATCAGGCCATCGGTGGCCTTTTTCTAAGTGGAATTAGCAAGGTGGAGCTTCTTCTTGCCCTTCACACCCAAGTGTGACACCAAAGTACATCCTATCAAACGGCATAAATGAAAGACAAAAACGTAGAGAATCCTGGAGGTCAACTCTTAGGGTCAAGTCCCGAGTCTTCTTAGTGTTTGCTAGGTTCCAGTGTCCAGGCTATCCCAGTATCAATCAATATTATCTAATACATCCTCCATGTTTGCTAAAACCAGCTTCAGTTGGATTTCTGTGCTGACTAATGAAAGTGTATAGAACTTCTGCAGCTGTGTAAATCCCAAAGACTCTATAAGTAGTTTGTGGTAAGTTACCCTCAAATTATTGAGTTATTCTGTATTTATTGGCTTGAAAATGAAAGCATGGTTGCTCTGCGTATTAGCACACCAAAGAAAGATACATCGTGCTTTGTTTTGCTTGTCAAAAGAAGAAAATTGGTTTGAAATATTTTTCCCGTACATGAGATTTGTTGAAATGTATCATGCATTACAGGAAATGGGACTAGAAATAACCCTAACTGATGTCATCTTCATATTTTTTTTCATTTCTGCTCATCTTTCTCTGGGTGTAAAAAGAGAATGGCTAAAATCTTTGAAGATATAACAAAATGCTTATAAATTTTTGTTTTAACTTATACCCCCTGCTTTCTTCTAGTGAGTTATCCTGGAAAGGAAACTTTGCTTGCTGAGTTGAGGGATAAATGGGAGGAAACAAAAGAGGAGAAGCTAAAAACAGTTAGCATAGAAACATACCTGAAATTAAGACATGGCCTTGAGCACTGAAGAAGGAGGCTGTCAGGCAGGAAGCAGAGATGTGTTAAGTGGAGTTTGACTGAAGAGGATTACTAGAGAAGGGGGCTGGAAATGTTTAATGGAGATTTTTAACAAGGATTGTTATGGTACCCATATTTCACTTTTTTCCTTCAATCTACCCACAATGTCCTCAGTGAAATCCATACTCCATGCTAACCCTTTGTGGAGTTGGATTTGCTTTGCGGGCTGTGACAAAGTGTTTTTATTATTATTATTATTATTATCATTATTATTTAATGTTCTTACCAAGGGAAAAAAGAAAAGGAGCAACCAGATTTCCTATGCAGACCTGTCACACGTGTTTTCAGTGGTAACTAATAATTGTTCTTCATGATGCATTATGACCGCACAGGGTCACTACAAGAGACCTGGCCCTTCTATCTTAAGCTCCAAATTTTGGAACTCTTTTTCATTAAGTGTTGCTGGTTTTTCAAGTGAGGAAATGAAGTGACTACCAGGACATTGAAGTTGAAGCAAAATTTGCTGTGCGCACCTGTGGTCCCAGCTACTCATGAAGCTGAGGCAGGAGGATGACTTATGCTTGGGAGTTTGATTCTTCAGTGAGCTATGATCATGCCACTGTACTCTGGCCTGGGAAACAGAATAATACCCCATCTCTAAAACAACAAAAATAAAAACTATGAAGGTATCCTTAAGGAAGAAAAACTGTATGGAAGATTTTATTTTAAAAACTTTGTCAAATGCTGCACTTCTTCTCAACATTAATTTAATGGTTATTAAAGTAAAATGCACTTAATTACACACTGTTGGTAAAACTAGTTTGTGCAATTTGTAAGTAAACAAGATCAGTATTATGAAGATGTTTTCTTTTTTTTTTTCCTTGATCTCCTATGGAACTCAGAATACACTCTCACACACACACTATCCTGATGAATGGGAAGTTGAGCTGGCGATGACCTAACGACATCATCTAATAATGACTGCAGTGATGCCTGCTGGGAACACAATGTCAAAAATCAGGGACTATGCTAATTCTCCAGAAACTCCATATGGTAGGATTATTTGGGGCTTAATCTTTCCAAGCCAAAACAGAATACATCTGAACATAGCTTCCTTTCCTTCACTTCATTATTATCTACAACTTTTACTTAAAGAACAATTCCTCAGAGGCTGAAATAGGAATAATATAAACGGTATTCCTATACTTTGAACAGTAATATTTTTAGCTTTCTCCCAATGTGGGACCAGCCTGTATCTTTACTTTTCATATTTAGAGTGACTGATCCAGGATAACAAAACTACTCTTTATTGTGTGCCCACCGACACAATCATCTAACATGTCTGTAGCACATGGGTTCTGAGCACAGAGTACTTTTCAATGTGTCTATTATTTAAGAAATCGAATATCTTTTCACCTTTTTCCTGATTTTTTAATGTGAATATAATTTTAAGACTGAAGACTTAAATATGCAATTTCAATCGGAAATTATATCTAAAGATCCTGTTGTGATTCTTAATGAGGCAAAAAGCTCCCAATTCAGAGTTATGTTTTAAAGTTAAGCCAACATTTATTTGTCTCTGGAGGACTATTTTCAATGAATCATACTGCTCAGAAATACTTAAGATTACTTTAGGGTGGGGTAATTAAAGTAAGTGCTCAAATGCTTCAGTATTACTGCACATTGTAATGGGCCAAGGAAAAGCTTTCATCTTTGTTAGTAAAAGCCAGGAAAAGCTAGGCTGAGAGCACTTTGTCCTCAAGAAAGAGTCATGTCAGACATGAGTTTAATCATACCTTAGCCGCTTACTAAACATTGTCCTTGGATAAATTACGTATACCTTGTGAGTCTATATCCTCATATATGAAATAAAGATATCTGCCCTGCAGGGTTCTGAAAAGGAATACAGAAAATAGATATCAGTTACCTTCAGCAAAATAATAAAGACTAGTAAACATGAGAAGCATTGTTCATTACAGCTATTGAAAAGTTTCCTTAATTACTGATCAATGTTCCACTTTATAATTATCTAATGGAGTGAAATAACTAATGGATTTTCTAATGAAGGGAAAGCAAATGGACATGTCTCACTTCCAAGCCACATCAATAGCAAAGGCTATCACAGATATTTTTCCAAAATCCACAATGTTTAGTATCATGATTTTGTTTTGTTCTTTTAAGGATCTAATCTTGAAACTCAAATCAAGATAAACTGGATGCATTATTGATTTTTTTGTTTTTTTTTTTATAATGTTTACTATTATTTTTTTAAGTTCAACATACAAATATCCATTGTAGACCATTAACAATTAGAGAATTAAAGTTAACATGACATAACAAAATATGAAATACATAGAAACAATTCTTCAGAAATATATAGTATTTCTACATGGAAAACTTCTAGTCATTATTAAAAATATAAAAAGCCATGTCTGTATATGCTGCAAAATTGTTATTAGTGATTTTTTTTTTATTTGTTTAGGCACTCCTTATGTTATAACTCGAGTTATGCCTTTCTAGGGATATCAGCATATCACATAGCAAATTCAGTTTGCTCTGGGGGTTCAGAAGGACTGTAGCAAACAGCTGGGGCACACATATCTGATACTGGGTGTTATTATATATGCAAGTACCTTCAGGCTTTCCTGTACATTCGTAATAAGAGTAAACCAATAACACAATTTTGACAGTTTGTCTGGTTTGGGGTACCTTTTGGATACATTTTTCACAACCTTCATCATGTCTTACACCTAAGATTAAAGAAGGAAGGTTAAAAAGTCCAAAGCAAAGAATCAGTAATCAGTCCCATGCCTCCGCCGCTTATCTCATCTTTAAGCTTCTGCCGTGTGTAGACCAGTCAGCTCCTGGTTTGTGACGAGGGCAGGGCTCTAGTCTGTTTTTTCAGGGTGATGGGGATGTTCTGGGTGTCGTTGGACCGTCCACTCCCCATCTCTAGCTGGTTTCACACATGAGTGATGTATCCAGGCAGGGATGCCATTCACCTTCACTGCTATTGGTATGGACATGTTCACCAAGTAGGGGCCTTTTCACCATAGTTTCAGCGGACTCAGGCTCCAAACTTTAATCCACACCTGGTTACTTGGAGAGTGGGGATGGACTAGGGGTGATAAATTAACAGGATATCTATCATTCACCCATTCTGAAACCTTTTCTTTGTTGTATTTCTTTGTTGTATTTTCTTTGTTGTATTTCCCAGTGACTATAGGAGATACCTGAAAAGAAACACCTTGGTAATAAGGGAATGGGAAAGGGATTGTTCTCTTGTTAAAAAGCACCAGAGCACAGGAGCACATACATCATTGCTTGGCAGTCTCCACACCTGTGGTGTACATAGCCACAGGACAAGTTAGTTGGGGCTCCTACTAAGACTGACTGCTGCACCTTTGAGGCCCTTCAGCACCTCTGACCCGACTGAGACAACTGGCTCCTCCTGATAGGGAGCCTTACCTGACTGAGATAACAAGCTCCCAGGCACCTACGGGGAGCCATAACGCAAGCGAGTTTGCACAGGGTCTTGGCAGTTTCTCGGGCCGGTCAGCAACCTAGTGTCCCAGCTCCTACAAGTGACATTAGTTTGCTAGTAAGTTAGTAATTCTGTTTCTTCTGGTTTTCTCAGGGTCCCTGGGAAATTTCTGAAAATGGGAGGGATACTGTGATATAGTATTTTATAGGATGAGTTTTATTTTATTTTATTTATTTATTTATTTTTTTTAGTTTTATGAACCAGGTTACATTGATAGCATTTGTTAGGCAAAATCCCTCTTATAATTGTGCCTCGCCCCCCCAAAAGGTTGTGTCACACACCATGATCCCCCAGCCCCCTCCCTCCTTCCTTCTCTCAACTTTCCCTTTCCCCCACCCTCCCACCATGTACTAGGTCATTAATTGCCTTCATATTAGAATTGAGAACACAGGATTCTTGTTTCTCCATTCTGGCAATGCTTTACTAAGAATGTGTTCCACTTCCACTCAGTTTAGTACAAAAGATGTAAAGTTTCCATCTATTTAATGGCTGAAAAGTATTCCATGGTATACATATACCACAGCTTATTAATCCATTCCTGGGTTGGTGGGCATTTAGGCAGTTTCCACATTTTGGCAATTATAAATTGAGCTGCAATAAACAGTCTAGTGCAAGTGTGCTTATGATAAAAGGATTTTTTTTTTTTCTTACGGGTAGAGGGCTACCAATGGGATTGCATGATCAAATGGGAGGTCCAGTTTGAGTTCTTTGAAGCTTCTCCATACTTCATTCCAAAAAGGCTGTATTAGTTTGCAGTCCCACCAGCAGTATAAAAGTGTTCCCTTCTCTCCACATCCATGCCAGCTTCTACAGTTTTGAGATTTTGTGATGTGGGCCATTCTCACTAGGGTTAGATGATATCTCAGGGTGGTTTTAATTTGCATTTCTCTAATAATTAGGGACAATGAGCATTTTTTCATTATGTTTATTAGCCATTCAATCTGTCTTCTTAAGAGAAGATTCTATTCCTCTCTCTTACCCATTGATATATATGGGATTGTTATTTATTTTTATGTTGATTAATTTGAGTTATTGGTAGATCCTAGTTATCAAGCTTTTGTCCAATTCAAAATACGCAAATATCCTTTCCCACTGTGTAGGTCATCTATTAGCTTTGGTTGTTATCTCCTTAGATGTTCAAAAGCTTTTTAGTCTAATTAAGTCCCATTTGTTTATTTTTGTTGTTGTTGCAATTGCCACAGAATTCTTTTTTATAAAGTCTTTCCCCAGGCTAATATCTTCAAGTGTTTTTCCCAAGCTTTCCTTGAGGATTTTTATCATTTTGTGCCTTAAATTTAGGTCTTTTATCCACGTTGAATCAATTTTTGTGAGTGGAGAAAGGTGCAAGTCCAGTTTCAGTCTTTTACGTATGGATATCCAGTTCTCCCAGCACCATTTATTGAACAGAGATTATTTCCCAGTGTATGTTTTTGTTTGGTTTATCAAAGATTAGGTGGCTGTAAGATATCAATTTCGTCTCCTGGTTTTCTATTCAGTTCCAGATGTCTATGTCTCTATTTTGCCAATAGAGACAACATCAATACCATGCTGTTTTGGTCACTATGGCCTTATAGTACAGCCTAAAGTCTGGTAGGCTGATGCCCTGGCTTTGTTTTTATTGCTAAGAACTGCCTTAACTATATGGGATTTTTTCTGGTTCCATACAAAACACAAAATTATTTTTTCTAAGTCTTTAAAGTACAATGTTTGTATTTTAATAGGGATGGCACTGAATCTGTAGATTGCTTTGCAAAGTATAGACATTTTAACAATGTTGATTCTTCCCAGCACAAGCATGGTATGTTCTTCCATTTGTTAATATCTTCTGCTATTTCTTTTCTTAGGTTTTCATAATTTTCTTTATAGAGGTCCTACACTTCTTTTGTGAAATATATTCCTATGTATTTCATTTTCTTTGAAAATTATCGATTTTTTTAAAAATGAAAATTCAATTCTGACAGCAAAAAAAGAGCTATCAGTCCTAAATCCTAAGAAGAGAACTATGTACCCGCTAAGCTGGGCTCCCAATTCTGATTGGTTTGGGCTGATGAATTACTCAGGAAAGATGTTCTCCAGAAAAAACAAAGCACAATAGATAGTATAATTTACAGGATAGAAATATTTTGAGTACATGCTACATGTAAAAATTTTCTTTGGTTAGAAAACAGGCAATTGGAAATTCTTCCTTCAGGAGCAGACTAAACCTTTATGAGGAAGTTATGGTTCAAACATAAGAGAAACAAAAATACAACTTTTTGTTATTATTGTTATTACCATTTTGTTTTTATAGCTTGTGATAAAGTATAAGACACAACAATCTGTTTGACCTTGTTTACAAACTAGGCAAGAAGTGAGGGGAATATAGCCCTGCTTAAACTGGTGGACAATGTTTACGTAGTCACAATACTGCAATGAAAATGCTATTTACAAGTTGTAAAAACTTTTTAGGTCAACCAATGGATAAAACATAAAAATCTTGATTATGGTAGCAGAACAAGTGATCCATAGCTATATTATTTTACAGTGAATCAATCATTAGATGTTTTCTAAAATTGGCATATGAATTAAAAAATAAAGATATTTATAGTTATGGAGGTTTTTATTATTAATAGAAGAACAGACATCTTTTTAAAATGCTGGGAATGGGGTTAAGAATAGAGATAGAGGGATTGATCAGGAGACTGTAATTTATTACCATAAGATCTCTGAACTATTAAATTTTCACACTGTAGATATATCTTTATTTTTTTAATTCAGGGGCTACAGAATTAAAATAATAGATGTGTTTCTATATCTTTTTAAAAAATATAGATATAAATATAGGTCTTAAAGCTATATTTTTATCATATATCAACAGCAGCATGCTAATTGCTGGGGGCTTCCATATACCACTGACAGAACTAGGCAGATTACCCAAACAGAAAATAAAGAAACTCTAGACTTACAGAGGACTCTAGAACAAATAGGCCAAATGGACACTTACATGACAGTTTTCCCCACAACTACCAAATACACATTCTCCTCATCAGCACATGGAGCATCTTCCAAGATTGATCATATCCTAGCCCACAACATATGTGGCAACAAATTCAAAAAGTAGAAATCATTCCATGCGTCTTCTTAGAACACAGTGGAATAAACTAGAAATAAACTCCAAGACAAACACTAAAGTCTGCACAAAGTCATGGAAGCTAAACAACCTGCTGCTATACAATTATTGAATCAATAATGAAATTAAGAGGGAAATCAGAAGACTCCTCAAACTAACAACAAAGGGGAAACAAGCTGCCAAAATCCATGGGACTCTTAGAAAGCATTCCAAAGCAGAAATTCAGTCTTAACTACCTACATCAAAAAGACAGAAAGATCCCAAATTAACACTCTAATGACACATCTCAAGGAAGAAAAAAAGGAAGAACCCCAAAGTCAGCAGAAGAAAAGAAATAACTAAGGTCAGAGAAGAACTAAAAAACATTTAGTTCTGCTTTGAGTTTCCTGAAGATTGAGGTTAATAGGCTTTTTCTTGTTCAGTCTTAACACTGAGCACACAGCCACTTGAAGTTCTATATTTATACCAAAGAGTCTTGAATATTGATCTTCTGCATTGGGTAGACTTACATCTTTTTTTATTTTCTTTATGCCCAACCAAACCAGGAAAAGTAGAACTTTTACTGAGGTTCAGAAAATGCTCCAAGGTAAAAACCAGTTGTATGACTCTGCTTACCTTTCTAGGTTTTTGCCTTCTTGGGTGAACATGCCACATAATGAGACATGGAACTGGAATGTATATAAACAGACGAAAGCTGCCTTTTACCAGTACAGTATATTACATTTTATGGATATCAAATTTATGACATTTTCTCATTTTTCACTTAATAAATGAGAATATGTATTAATAAATTAGCACCCTCAATGTGTTAATATTTGCCATCTAATAAAGTGGTGTTTTGCATAGTGCTTTAAATTATTGTTTTAACTACAGCATACAATATCAAGACCACATTTTATTAAATCATTAGCAGAAACTGTTAAGCATTTTTTGAAATGTATTTTGAAAATATTATTGATATGATCAATCATATCAATATCAATCATAATATCAATCATAATAATATTGATTATGGATACTAGGTAACATGGCTGATCTTTTCCAGTACTAATATCCCTAAAAACTATTGTTTATGCGGATGAAATAGTAAGATTAATTGCAAACAACATATTTTGCTCATATTCTGGTTTTAGGAGTAGAGAAATTATCAAGAATATTCAACAAAGGCTCGACGCTGGTAGCTCAAGCAGCAAAGGTGTCAGCCACATACACCAGAGCTGGCGGGTTCGAATCCAGCCCAGGCCTGCCAAACAACAATGACACCTACAACCAAAAAAAAAAAAAAGAATATTCAACGAAAATCATTCTGCTTTAAGATAATGTTGCTTTATTTTTTGTGTGCCTAAATCAATTCTAGGTAAGTTAGACAAGTAAGTGTTCATATTTTATTTCTTCCTAAAACAAATGCTGTAAGTAAAGCTATTCAGATGAATGTTACCTAGAAGAACAAGTGATTCTGACCATATTGGTGGCGTTATTAAACAAGGGTGAGTTTCTTATCCAAAGGCAACTAAACCCTGGGCATCCTTCAAACTAAAATTTGTGCAGCCTAGGTAAAATCCTGGTCATTTTGGCAAATAATCTTATCCTTGTCCTTCAGGAATTTGAAATCACAAACATGAGGGAAATAATTCCAGTAGTAATTATTGGCCTGAATAATGGCCTGAAGTGGGAAACAAAAGTCAAAGACTACAATAGGAAAAATCCAGATCACAGGGATGATAACACAGTGGAGACCACGGCCCTCCAACTTACGGTAAGATATAGTAGACCTGTGATGTATAAACCAAGGTATGCTAATACAGAATACTAGACTAAGTATCCATAAACTATTGCTATCAAGTTCTCCAGAGGCGTCTTAAATTCAAAACCATTTTCTAGAACCAGTCTTCATGAGCTATTTAGGGATTTCTTCACAATGCTTTTGTTAATCCCTGTGTTTCATTATCATAAATCTTTCTTGAACTAGTTTGAACATATCTCTCCATAACTTACCTGATGGAAATAGCTTACTTTGTACATTTAAATGCCAGTTAGGTTCAACTATATAGAAGCATTATCATCAAAATAATTGTATGCATAATAAGTAAAATGCCTACTCAGTTATTAGTAAGTTGAGACATTGCTGCTATTAGGCTATAATTTTACCCACAAATATGATAATTCTATCAAAATAATAAAGCTCCTTGAGTACAGAACTTTGTTTTGTTTTCTAACCTATCTCCAAGATCTGGGAAAAAATAGTTATGTAGTAGATTCTCAATATTCATCGTGAATAAATGAATTCATTAATAAGGAGCCAACTCTGCTTTTGATTTTTCTTAGCCTAACGTACTTTTTCCTTATTAGTTAAGTTCTCATAGTGGGGGCCTAGGGGACAAGGGGCAGGTGGGGTAATGTGTCCAGCAAAAAGTACTCTGTTTCCCAGTCCCCTTTGTATCAAGAGATATATATATATGAATAAATTAACTATTACTGGAGAGAAAAAAATGCCTGTTTTAATTTTTAATTTCTTGAATGTTAATGATTTCTCTTACAAGCTCATTGACATTCTAAGGATAATTTCTTGATTTGCCCTTTGTGGAAAATCTTGATGAACTTCATTAAAATGAATTACTAATTAAATTTAATAATGAAGTGTTGCTATTAAAGATATACTTGAAATATATTTAGTAAATGTAAGTTTTAATTAATTATTTAACATGAATGTGTTAAGAAAAAAAAAAAAAAACACTCTGTTTTTTTGTTTTCAACTCTCTGATCCAAAGTCTGCCTTCATTGCCTCCTTGAAATTTTCCTCTTTGGAGTCACCAGCAACATTCAAACCCAGTTTGGCTTTCTGTTACCATCTTAATCCCTCAGCAACATTGTTATGTTTTACTATCTCTTTTTTGAAATTTTCTTATATAAATGTTTGTAAATTCAAAAAATAGCTCTGCAGAAAGATGTGAAAACAACTGATAAGGATAGTTGACATTCGAGAAGGAAATAGGCAAGGAAGAATAAGGTACTTTTCACTATAAAGGCCTATAGTGGCAAATTATTTGCCATTTACCAGGCCTATTCACTGGACCTTTTTGTGTCTCATTTCGTTTGTTCTTTTGTTATCCTAGTCACTACTGTGGCCTCAACTACCCACTGTCTTCTGAAACTATAGACTCTACACCTCAGGTCTGTCTCTTTTCTAGGAAACAGATCCATGTAAAGAATCTCTGGTAGACAATACTATTTAGTCCTGTTTTAATATACCTACAACTTTAATATGTTTACAATTGAACTCATTTTTCAAATGTAGCATCTCGTCCCTACTCTGTGGCTGTGTGAGATACACGACCATTCATCCAGTTGCCCTAGTCAGAAACTTGGGAACTGACATGGACCCTTCCTTTTCCTTTATCACATTTATCCAATACAATTGCCAAGACTCTTAATGCTACCTTCTATCATCTCTCAAGTCAGGCTTTCCATCTCCATTCTCATTGCTAACTGGACTAAGTTAGACAGACCTTCATTTCTGACCTGGATAATGGCAAACACTTTCATTATCTGGTGTTTTAAAATGATTGGTAACAGTGTTACCGGAATGAATTTTCTATGACTTAAGTTTAATCATATAACTTGTCCTTTCAAAGTTTTCATTGCTTCCAGGTTAAGATACAAATCCCCTGGTGTGGCAGGGTTTGACCTGAGTTTGTATCCCACTTCAAATTTGGATACGTGCCCCCATCTCATTCTCCACATTTACCTATATGCTCGAGTATAAGCCGAGTTTTTTCGGCACAAAATTTGTGCCAAAAAACCTGAACTCGGCACAAATTTTGTGCCAAAAAAATTCGGCTTATACTCAAGTATATACGGTATTTAGCTACCTAGTATCCTATTTTAACCTTGTTGCACTCTGGTTAAATACACACACACACACACACACACACACACATAATATATAACACACACACACACTTTTTTTTTTTTTTTTTTTGAGACAGAGTCTCACTATGTCACCCTTGGTAGTGTCGTGGCGTCACAGCTCACAACAACCTCAACTCTTGAGCTTAAGCAATTCTCTTACCTTAGCCTTCCAAGTAGCTGGGACTACAAGCACCTGCAATGATGCCCAGCTATATATATTTTTTATTTTTTTTTATTTTTTTTTATTTTTTATAGTTATAGTTGTTTGGCAGGCCTGAGCTGGATTCAAAACTGCCAGCCCTGGTGCATGTGGCCGGCACCCTAGCTGCTGAGCTACAGATGACAAGCCTGGTTAAATATTTTTAATATAACCCTTGGAATTACCAATACTTTTTTCAGAGGCTTTTGCATGGTTTAGATAGCATAATATATACAGTAAGAGTTTCTTAATTACAAAATGCCATGGAAATATGTTTGCTTAGTTACTAAAGATTTCTTTTATTTACCTCTTTTTAAATTTGTGGTAGATAGAAAATTGGTTAACACATTGCTTAGAAACATGTGAGTATTTACTGCATTGCTTGTTAGACTTTATGCTTTGAAATAGTCTACAAATGAGTTTCTGTATATTTGGTTTTCATCAGAGTTCATAGCATGTCTTCAGTTTGTTTCCTTATGTCCTCTACATGTGAATTCAAAACACTTAAGTTTATTGAGCATATGAAATATGCCATTTTTTAAAATCGCAGTTCCAGAACCTTAGGAGTAACAAGCTTTTTCAAAACAGAATGGTTTGCATTGGATTCTACAGCACTTCAGCTTTGAAAGAAAATATTTTTCAGAGCTTCTGTGAATCCTAACACTTACTCACCAAAATCTTTACAGATCTGTCAGAAGTTCAGACTTTCCTTGCCTGTTTTCTATTTTTTTTCTTTTTTGCACACACCACTGTATCATTAATCTCCCCCTTAAACATGCATTTATACCATGTCCTTTAGTTCTGTTTAGAAATAAGGGAGATGGTTCAGGAGAACAGGAGAATCAAGTGAATGTGAGTCATGGGGATTGGGGGTTTGTCCAGAAAAGAACCATATAAAGCAGGTCAAACATGTTCAGAGGTAGCTTTCTAGTTGTTTTTAGGTATATGAAATAATACAAGTGGCCTGTAGATATTCATTCCTTAAAAACAAAATTTTATTTCTTTAAAATCTTTTGTGGGCTGGGCACCCATAGCACAGTGGTATAGAACAGGCCACATGCATGGAGGCTGGAGGTTTTGAACCCAGCCCAGGCCAGCTAAACAATAATGACAACTGCAACAAAAAATAGCCAGGCATTGTGGCAGGTGCCTGTAGTCCCAGCTACTTGGGAGACTGAGGCAAGAGAATCCCTTAAGCCCAAGAGTTTGAGGTTGCTGTGAGCTGTGATGCCATAGCACTCTACCGAGGGCAACATAGTGAGACTTTGTCTAAAATAATAAAATAAAATAAAATAAATAAAATAAAATAAAATAAAATAAAATAAAATAAAATAAAATAAAATAAAATAAAATAAAATAAAATAAAATAAAATAAAATAAAATAAAATAAAATAAAATAAAATAAAATAAAATAAAATTCTTTTGTGGATATTTTAAAATCTGAAAATATGTTTAGGTTTGTTCACATATATTATACAAGGGAAAATTATTTTCACTTGTAATTACAGAAATATAGTCACTTCAAAAGTCAATATCAGAAGTATAAAAAATAAATGCAGCCATGATATCCATGAACTAGTTTTCTGTTCAACATGAAAATAAATTTAAATTCCTCCAAAAAAAGTTTAATTGCTCCATATCATAGCAGCAAAAAATTATAGAATTTCTCTCTTCTTGATGCTCAGTATTCTTCCTTAAATAGATATTTTGTCTATTCCACAAATGTAAGGATCTGTAATAAATCCAGTTATGAATATAATAAACCATTGGTTTTGATAAAATACTTTGTAGACTAACTCTTCTTAAGCAGACAGTTGCTGGTGCACAACGAGAATTGAAGCCAAGAAGATACAATTGTGGAATTATATTAGGTGCAATAAATGTTTTGATAATAATTATCCACTCATAAATTAAAGAACCTGAAATTAAAAATGAGAACTCATTATTCCATAGGCTTTGGTTTCTTCCTTGAAGTGATCTACTGATTTATTAATATGATTTGTTATTGGTGTTGCCTATTGGATGCCACATAAGCCCAATAGAAAATGATACTGAATATAAGAAAGTCCAAATTTTCCCAATTAGAAGACCAACTATAAGAAAAACAAAGTGTCCCACACAAATTAAATTTTTAAAAAATGTTTACTTATAACATTTATTCATTTAAACAGAATAATATAACATTATGACACTTTTTTCCACTTTGGAAAGAATTTATCCAAATGTGCATTTTTTATATCAGCCCTCTTACCATTTACCAAATAAACTTTTTGAGACATTCAACAGTTTTCTAGAATATAAACTTTCATTTTATCTAAGTTGTTAAAAACAAAGCCATTTTAGAAGTAGAATGCAATTTAATCACTGGAAATTCTATCATGAGTCACATATATCATTTCTATAAACTTAAGACTTTATAAACAAATTAGTGTTATCAGTTGCTATTCATAATTTCCACAATGTCACTATATTGAGTGACATGGAATATTTAAAATTATGATGACTAACATTCAGGAATAATTGTTGATTGTATGCCAATATTTTTGCTTCTATTTCTATAGATTTCACCAGGTGACCTCTGAGAACAAACATTGATCGAGGTTATCTTAGCATATTGTATTTTTCTCCAATGGTTATTTATTTTTCAAGTAAAATAATTGAAACAATGCCTATAGTGAGAAACTTTACAAAGATCTAAATAAAATACAAACATTTTCTGAGTGATGAAGTTGTCAAGAAATACTTATATCTGGACATATAAAATTGTAATCAGCTCTATAACAAATTTCAATGACACTGGTATGTTTTTTAATAATCATTTCCTTAGCTAGCTACTTGACTATTTGAGCTATTTCCCAGAAATGGTGGATCTTCTGCAAAACAGAGGAACTGAGATTCTGAAGTCCCCGGGGGCAAACTTCCTGATGCCAAGAATCACCGTCCCCCACAACCTGCCCCCAGTGAACCTATTCCCTTGTAAGTTACACCAAGACTTGGCCCAAGGCATGGCACTCCTCCTTTAAAAGCCCATGATCTGTGTAATTGGGGAGGCAAATTTGAAGGAGCTTCTGTTCTCCCAATAAGATGTATGTCATATTAAAAATTCCTCTTCCTTAGCAATTCTTGTCTCAATAATTAGATCTTTGTGCTATGAGGAATTGGACCTATGTTAAAACCTTCTTGCAATTTCAACAACATAAGTAATTTACTACATAATAAAAATTGTTATAATATGGGTTCCTTGACAATATAAAAATTTGCATTTTTATATCTTGCCAAAACAGTGTTGAATAATTAAAATGACTATTTTTTTCTTCTACCAAACTAAGTTATAAGGAGTCTTCAGAAGTCAGTTCTAGTTCTGCCCTCCTTCATAAAATGTTCCCTATTTCAGCCCATAGAGATTTCTCTCTTCTGAAATTTTATACACTATTTGTGATGTTATGGTTTATAATTTAACAATATTATTCAATTGTTCTCCAGTTCTTTCACATTAGTTAAATTTAACTTCTCCACTTTGATTTGATACCTTATACTTTCATTTTTTTGTTCATCACTTGACATGCTGTTAGACATACCATAACCACTCAACAGGTGACCATTAGCTAGCCCACCAAGCTCAATTTGTGTCCACTGCTCCTTCTCTTTTGTTTAGGAAGGTTGAGGTACACCCTCTGCTACACCCTCTGTGGCCCTATGACCTGCAAGTACTACAAGATCTATAAGAAGGACGCCAGGACAACAGAAAATGAGTCGGCTTCTTTCCCTTGACAAGATTGTTGGTCAACTTGGGCACTAATCTTGGTACTAGGTACCAGTATGGTCCCTTGTGGGCCCCTGATTCCAACCTTCTCCTCTGGCAGAACTGGCATTTTACCTATGGGACTAACTAAAATTTTGCCATGTGAACAATTTGGATTGAGTTGTCCTTTACAAAATTACAAGTTTTAAGTAAATAGCAGATTTACCTGTTATCTCTAAGATTTAAAACTATTGAATCCTGCTGGGTCCAAACTTCCAGTACCCTGCTTCTCCGTTCTAGGCCAGGGATGATCATGGAAGAGGGGATATTGAGATGGTAAGGCCCAGAAGTGATGAAATTAGTTTAAATCCTCCAGATCAAGGATGAGCACACAGAAGCCTAAACAATGCCAATGCTTTTCTGGGCCATGATATTGAAATGGTAAAGATATCCATTTCAATTATTATGCAATACTAAAAAAAAGAATACAAAAAATTAGCCAAGCATTGGGCGCCGGTAGTCCCAGCTACTCAGGAGGGTGAGGCAGGAGGATCTCTTGAGCCCAAGAATTTGAGGCTGCTGTGAACTAGGCTGATGCTGCAGCACTCTATCTAGAACTCTTAAAAAAAAAAAAAAAAATTAAAGGTATACAGCATTTAATAGTTAAAAATGATGCTGATCAAACCTATTAATGACATGGAAAAACGTTTATATGAGCAAGTTAAAAAAGAAAGACAAGCCTAACAAAAATACTCATAGTATGACCCCACTTTAGAAAGGCATGAAAATTAAGCTGCTCAGACATATTTAAAGAAAAAAAAAATGTATCGCAGTATTAACAGTGCTTATTTCCATATAAAGAGGAAAGCTTTCTGTTTCTGAGGCCTACAGAGGAAAGCTCTCTTTGAATGGGAAGCTTTCCCAGAGATTCCCTCAATCACAGAATCTGGGCTTCTAAAATACATGTAGTGTTTGGCAGGGTCTTTTAAAAGCAGGCAAATGTGGGTTCCCTCAGCAAATTGCCTTGACTGTGGACACATTTTTTCAAAAACAAATCTGTTTTTCACCTTGTCTCCCATTCTTCTCCTTGACACTCTTCACTATGTAATTGTCTAAACTAGAAGCAGGAGGTAGGTGGCATTTGCTATGGTAAATAACCAAGTCATGTGCACTTACAGTTTTGCTTTCTGACCTATTTTTTTATGAATGGGATTGAACTACTCATAACTTGTATTTGTTCCTGTGACTGTCACTAGCATAGATGAGTATACATGCTCACAAAAATATGCATACTATTGCCATTTTATTGTGTAAAATGGGCTGTGAGGTACTGTCATGTTTGTATGTTTCTGAAATGAATCCCTTTTGTTTAAAGCTATTGAAACATTTTTTTCAAAAATTTCATATTTATAGGTACATTTTTATGTGTATCTGTGTCTGTATCTGTATACGATTAGTCTCTTATTGAGAAATATGATGATTATCTTTTATTATTTCAGAGGTTATTTTAGGGGGCAAAATTCTATGAGATGAATCCAGTGCAATATTTATAAGTAAGCTTTGTGTTTAACCCCTAAATATCAGTTCAAATATTTATTATCAAGATCTATCACATAACAATTTAATAAATACAGATGAATTCCTATAATTTAGCAGGTAATGAAAGCATCATTATATCACTAATTGCCACAGATGTGCTGTAAGTTTATATAAAGATCATTTCATATTCATTTTTATAATTCTTACATGCATTTAATTCTAACACTACTGGCATGTCACATTTAAATGGTTTCATCTCTTCATGTCATCTATATCTTTAATAAAATACCCAACTCTAATACATCATCTATACATCCTAAATTATTAACCCACCACTATAGTTTCTGTAAATAAGTTTGATGCGTTTTTATTGTTTGCTGTGTGCTTTTCATGGTAGGACTTTAAGAAATAGTGTCTTTTTACTTCTGGTAGTTTAAATTTTATTCTCACATGATTAAATCTCTATTACAAATTTTACCCTCTGTATTCAAAATTCCTTTCTTTTCCTTTCTTGCCATCACATTAAATTCTTATGTTGGGAGGTCATGACTGGCTGCTAACAGAGGAAATCATCTATCTGTTTCACCTTTTCTGCATCCCACGTCCTATTTTATCATGATCAATTATTTCACTTCAAAAAGTCAATAAATTCCAAGATAATCATGTATTCTTGTGACCTCCACAGGCTAAGGGCATTTCTAAAAAAATAAAAGAAATCCTAAGGACATTACTCTTTGCCAGAATTTTATGAAATAAGTTTATCTCCACACATATAATGGAGAATACCAGTAGATTTTCTAATGTTCTTATAAAGTTATATAGTGAAATTTAGCTTCCTAGGAAAAAAAGGTTGATACTTAAAGTGATATAGACTGTTGTGAAATGCATAAGAAGGTTTACATAAGGAAGTACAGGTCTGACCCATGCATTTCATCTACACTAAGGCTATCAACACGAAGCTAATCAGTAGGATATTTCTTTCTCCTCATAGATACAAAACTGATCAAAACAAATCCTTCATCTCTTTTGTAGCATTCCTAGAAGCACCTGAGCATGGGGGTGAATAAATCCTTCAGGTCTTTTCTACTAAAGATGCCATATTTTTTTCCATAAAATTTTAAAGAAAATTTAATATTCTGAGTATAAAAAATTCTTCCATAATTCCTTTAGATCATGATTCCAAAATATTTAACAAATTAGAAATATGATCACTAGTGCAAAAAATAGAAGCATCAAAGAAAGTAGTATAAAAATGACTATACAATTACACAGTAAGGTCTAATGAATATATATTATCACACACATTTTACGAACAGTCATGTTTAAACACTAGCATTAACATTAAACATTTCTCATTACTTCTTCTTATGAGTTAAGACTTAGTGCCTCAATGTTCATGACATCATTAAGGATTGTTCAATCCCTGAACACTGCCTTGCAGTGCATGCTTATTTATGAATATAAATATGAGATATTTTCATGGATTAAACTTTCTCCTTCTCCTTTTTATAAAAATCAAAATCAGTACAAAGTTCATTTGTGTGATTAAAAAGTATACCAATACAGAGAGTAGTCAAGTCTAACAGCATAACATGGGGAAAGAATATGATCTTTGGAATCAGAGACTCAAACCCAAGCTTCACCGTTTAATAGCAGTGCTAATTTAGGGAAGTTACTTAGCATCTCTAAAGTGTTCATCATAGGACTGCTGTGAATATTTGCACAGGTAATAGACACTTACAGGAAGGTGCTGTGCGTAGCACACTGTGGCAGCGCTGCTAACTACTGCTTTCCCCATTCACCACCAAGCACATTGACCAAGGTCACAGCTCCAGGCCTAGTGAAACCTTATTACGCAGCTTTTATCTAAATTGGACAGTGCCTACACATAGCTTATGAATCTATGGTTTTGGCTGACAGATTCAATCCTAATACCTGTTTTTGCATTTTGAGAAAAAGAGTTGAGGGATGAAATAGAGTGAAGATGAATAGCTCCATTTGTAATCTTGGTGTTGTGGACTTAATTGTGTCCCCCACAAATTCATACGTTTATAGTCCTAACCCCTGGTACCTCAGAATATAATCTTATTTGGACATAGATTAAAGATGGAATTAAGTTAAAAAGAAATTATTAGGGGAGGCCATAACCCAATATAACTAATTTTCTTATAAGAGGAGAAAGTTTGAACACAGACACATACAGAGGAAAGACAATGTGAAGACACAAAGAGCAGGTGGCCATCTATAAGCCAGAGAGACAGGCCCCAGAAGAAACCAACCTGGCCAGCACCTGCATCTTGGACTACCCAGCCTCCAGAATTGTGAAAAAATAAAATTCTTCTGCTTAAATTGCCTGGTTGCCAGTGCTTTGTTATGGCAACTTCAGCAAATGAATACACTGGGTAAATACTTCTTTGCCTTATGAACATGGATCTTGCTTATACTTGTACTGAAACCACATTTTATGTCTTCTGGTAAGCAATCTTCATAGCTTTAATTTCGTTAAGTTTAATTTATTTTGAAAGCTATGTTTTTCTTATCCTTACATTGTGAAAAGACTTAGAATTATACCTCTTCATGTTAAAAAAAGTACATATCTAAAGAAATTTTTTATTCTTATTTAAAGATTCCAACGGCAACATAATTCAGATGCAATTAGCAAGTTCTTGGACAGCATAGATGTAGGTGGTGGTGTCTTAAAAGAGGCTTTTCAATGCCCACAAGGAACTAGGAATGGAATTCTTGCATTTTTATTGTGAAACTGAAGGCAGTTTATTAATACAAAAATCTAGAAGTAATTATAGGCAACATAGCAAAAAAGCACTAATTTATTTCCATGTGGCATATATTTCATATACATAAAATAATTCTCTATCCCAAAAGTACAACTGACAGATCTATTTGTTTGTGCAGCACTTTTTGTTTTAACTATCAGAATATTATCTAGTCAAAGTTTATAATCATTCTGTCTCCAAGTAACCCAAAACCAAATAAATAAAACACAGGAAAAATGTAAAACTGTTCAAAATTTTAGTGGTAGGTATGGCAGAGGTGGTGTCCATGATCATGTAAAATGCTGTATTTCTCTTTTAGGTTGATTACAAAAATAAATTTAAGAAGTTCTTCAGACATATAGCTCTAGTTAAATGGTTCTACATAATGTCATGCTTATATAATAATGAATTCTAATGTATATTCCCAAAAATTAGTTCTATCTTAATTACTATAACTTACTAATATGGCATCATAATCAATATTCATGTTTTATCCTTAGGAAAAGGAAAATGTCTGAATCTACTAACCATATATTGAGCCATGTTAATGTACCTGGAGAGAGAAAGCTTCCTCTTTCCTCATTCTAACTCTAAAACCCTCCTAGGAAATCAGAAGTTTGTTCTTTATGTCCAGGTACTTTAGACAACAGTCAGGACTTGAGGTGGCAAGCTAAAAACAAGGGAATTAAGAGAATATTTTCATAATGAATGGTGACTATATCAGTCTCTTCTCCTAGACCTCATCCCATCCCAGACTGGATAACTCCTTTGTGGAGAAACTGAACTACGTCAAATATATAGTGGTCCACCGAGGTTAGCTGTAAAGTTACTTAATCCCCCTGCAATGAAACCAACCAGGCAATAAACCCCGTGTCCAGTTGCAGATCATCCAACTTCCTTTTAGTACTTCATTATTAAACATGAATGGACAGCTCACAGGAGTCACCGGACATTTGAGAAAATGCTTCAACATGAGAGAAAAAACAAGGAGGAAAAAAGGAACCTGAAGGATATAACAATGAATGGGGAAGAAGAAAAGTCCAAATAGAGAAAAGCCTACAATTATACCTTTGGAGATATCAGAAAAGCTAGCATGCCAATGATGCCACAACAAGGATGAATAAATGAAGAAAACGAATGCTAGGCAAGAAAGAGGAAAGGTCTTAAGAAATACGATAAACAAAATATTTCAACAGAAAAAATAAATGAAAAAATAGGAGAAAAAAGTTAGGAAATAATTCTCTGAGGGGCAACATCTAAATAAGAGTAAGAATTCTGGAAAGCAAAAGAGAAAAATTAATCTTGACAGTTGTCATAAAAGGAAACAAAAAAAAAAAAAAAGAAGAAAGAAAGAAAGAAAGAAAGAAAGAAAGAAAGAAAGAAAGAAAGAAAGAAAGAAAGAAAGAAAGAAAGAAAGAAAGAAAGAAAGAGAAAGAGAAATTTTCCAGGGCCAAAAGACAAAGTTCTTCATATTGAAAGTCCCACCGAGTACTTACTTCTTTGATTGACAAAAGACCTATACAAATACATCCTGTGAAACTTCAAAACAGGGTTAAAGAAAATATCCCCAAAACTATAAAGTAGGTCTGAGGGAAGAAGGGAGTCATATACAAAGACACAGGATTATGATGACACTGATGTCTAACAGCAACACTGAACTATAGAAGGCAATGGGGTTGATGATTTTGAAATTCTAAGAGCACACGTTCCAATATGGTACACTACTCAGACTAAAAGTTAAGTATGAGAATACTATAAATGTATTTTCAAACATTTAAGAACTCAAAACATATAATGCCATGCACATATTTCCTCCAGATTCCCAAGTGAAGCTCCTTAACTAAATCTAAACTTCACAGAACAAATCCCTTCATTAAAAGAATTTGTTTTGTACAATTTGGATTCAATCAAAATGCCATACTCAAGGATCCAGAAGGCCATATGTGCCCAAGGTCATAGGTTCCCCACACCTTAGATCAGGACCTTTATGATTAACCACTTCCCATAGTAAATATACTGCCTCTTCCTTATGATTTTTCTAATAACATTTCTTTTTTTTCTAGCTTACCTGATTGCATATAGTATATACAGTACATATAACATACAAAATGTGTTAATTGTTTATGCTCTCAAGAAGGTTTCTAGTCTTAGCAGTTATGTTTTGGGGGATTCAAAAGTTATGCATAGATGTTTGACTGTATAGGATGGTCACTGCTCCTATCTCCTGCATTGCTCAAGGGGTCAACTGCATTGAGTTTGAGAACTCTGGACCAGACCATGGAATGACCATTCTAAGTTACAGTAGAAGACAGAGGGCTACGGGAAAGAAATCTCCAGGGTAAACAAAGTGGGAATAAGAGTGGGAATAAGTTATTTTGTGGGTTTCAGCATTTGAAAGAAGGCTTATAAATGTTGGAAAATTTGATGGAGTATTAAAAAAAGAACAAATAGCAAACAAACAGCCCTCAAAATGGGAGAAAATATTTGCAGGTTATGTCTCTGACAAACGTTTAATAACCAGAATCCACAGAGAACTCAACCATATAAGCAAGAAAAGAACAAGTGATCCCATCTCAGGCTGGGCAAGGAACTTGAAGAGAAACTTCTCTGAAGAAGACAGGCAGACAGCCTACTGACATATGAAAAAAATGCTCATCATCCTTAATCATCACAGAAATGCAAACCAAACCTACTTTGACATATCATCTAACTCTAGTAAGATTAGCCCATATCACAAAATCCCAAAACCAGAGATGCTGGCGTAGATGTGGAGAAAAGGGAACACTTCTACATTGACGGTGGGAATGCAAATTAATACATTCCTTTTGGAAAGATATTTAGAGAACACGTAGAGATCTAAAAATAGACCTACCATTCGATCCTACAATTCCTCTACTAGGTATATATCCAGAAGACCAAAAATCACATCATAACAAAGATATTTGTACCAGAATGTTTATTGCAGCCCAATGCATAATTGCTAAGTCATGGAAAAAGCCCAAGTGCCCATCGATCCACAAATGGATTAATAAATTGTGGTATATGTACACCATGGAATATTATGCAGCCTTAAAGAAAGATGGAAACTTTACCTCTTTCATGTTTACATGGATGGAGCTGGAACATATTTTTCTTAGTAAAGTATCTCAAGAATCAAAGAAAAAGTATCCAATGTACTCAGCCCTACTATGAAACTAATTTATGGCTTTCTCATGAAACCTACAACCCAGTTATAACCTAAGAATAGGGGGAAGGGAGAAAAGGAGGGGAGGGAGGAGGGAGGATGGGCAGAGGAAGGGTGATTGGCGGGACTACACCTGCGGTGCATCTTATAGGGATACATGTGAAACTTAGTAAATGTAGAATATAAATGTCTTAATACAATAACTAAGAAAATGCCAGGAAGGCTATGTTAACCAGTGTGATGAAAATGTGTCAAACGGTCTATAAAACCAGTGTATTGTGCCCCATGATCGCATTAATGTACACAGCTATGATTTAATAATAAAAAATAAAAAAATAAAAAAATAAAGTTTCCTGTGAAGCTTAAATTAATATTAAATTTAAGCCTAAACTCCTAGAACACCTTTTAATAACCTCCAGTTTCCTGACATGAGCTAGAAAGATAAGTATATGTAAAATTCAGAGTTCACAGTTTTTTTTTGGTTTTTTTTTTTGTTTTGTTTTTGAGACAGAGTATTACTATGTCACCCTTGGTAGAGTGCTGTGGCATCACAGCTAACAGCAACCTCAAACTCTTGGGCTTAGCGATTCTCTTGCCTCAGCCTCCCAAGCAGGTGGGACCACAGGTACCCACAACAACGCCCAGCTATTTTTGTTGTAGTTGTTACTGTTGTTCGGCAGGCCTGGGCTGGGTTCGAAGCCACCAGCTCTGGTGTGTGGGGCTGGCGCCCTAGCCACTGATCTACAGGTGCTGAGCCACACCATCTGCCGGTATGAAATATCTTCATATCCCTTAACATTTAATGTTAAGTTTGAGGTTGCTGTGAGCTGTAACACTTAGCAATGTACTCAAGTAGAATTAAAACTCCCATCAGGTACTTCACATATCTGACAAAACATGAATATCAGTGCATATAATTCTTTACAAAAATGCAAGTAAGTAGAAAGCTATTTTCCTTTAAAACATACTTATTAAATAAAATTATATCTAAATTATTTTCTTACCTAATTTTACAGGAAAGCCTGGAGGAAGCTTCATCTGAACAAATTCTCTAAGCTTGTTAAAGTGCTTGAAGGGAGCTATTACTTCTAAAACATTCAATAATCTGAAAAATGGAAAAAGGAAAAATGTTTTTATGTTGAAATTACTTGTGTCCTTATGCTGGTTCGTATCCACATGCTTCAAACTAAAGCAGTAGTTTTGACTTCGATATTAAGGATGAAGAAATTACATATCCTCTTCATCTTAAATTTTTTATTATTCTTTTTTCTCTGTTACAGTTTATAACTTTTATTTTTATTGTACATAACAGTTTGATTTTAGGTCCATATTTAAATAGTTCAAGGCTTACATCTCCCTTCTTCCTTAAGTCTACACATTCCTGAGGTCTTTAATTAGGATTCCGTGTTCAAGTACCTGATTTTCACCGACAATCTATCATGTGTATGTATATACTTAATATTCTTTGATTTCTTACATATTTGAAAAAAGAATGTTTCTTGTCTTAAAGAGAAATTTCGTTTACATAAAATTGCATGACATATCCTTCCCTCTGAACTACAATTGCATAATATCTCCTAACATTCTATATCATGCTAGTTCTTATACTACAATTTCTTCTTTCATCTTTGTTTTTTTTTTTTTGTTTGTTTGTTTTTTTTCAGAGTAACAAAGAGAGATTTTACTTAGGAAGAACAAAGAGAAAGTTTAGAGCACTTCCAAAGGAAGTTGGAAGTGGGTCCCTCTCATGCAGAAGAAAAGGTGAGAGATAGCTCTTTTTCTATGGCAAGCATGTAAACAAAGTTTATTGAGGAAGAGAAACAGGTTTACAGACTAAGAGCAAGATACAGGCTTACAGAGCAAAATCCATGCGCCACAGACAGAGAACAGGCCTCCACTACCAGAGCAAGCAGGCAAAGAGCCTTCTTCTTTCCTCTTTTGGTTGGATAGATTTAATTTTCAAGTAGCATAATTTGTCTTTCCTGCTCTATTTCATGAATTCTTTGATTCTGAGGATGTCTTCAGTGGCCTTGACACATGAGTGACAGACATACTATCACATGGCACTTTCTTTGTTTCAGAAATATCAAGGCGTCTGAAAACACTTAAAGCCAGGTCGATTCTGCCCCTTTCCTGCCTGGATGCCTTTAAATTTCTTTACTGACAATTAAAGCTTGATTTTTTTTTTTTTTTTTTTGGTAGAGACAAGTCTTGCTGTATTGCCCAGGCTTGTACTGAACCCTAGGCTTCAAGCAGTCCTTTGGGATTACAGGCATGAGCCACAGTGCCTGACAGAAGCCCAATAGCTTAATCAGGATAATTTGTGTTACTAATCATTGTTTGAATTTTTCTTAGATACTAATGTTATAGATTCAGTTCTTCATTACAAAGAAATTTTCTTCTATCATATTTTGAACACTATTTTGGTTACATTTTGGAGGTTCTCTTTTTAAGTGGAACAATAGCGGTTCAACATTGAAACATCTTTGTCCTCCATCGTAGCTATGGTTTCTCTCATGTCTGAAATGTCTTTTTCCACAGCATAAGCTGTCAAATTACAATTTTTAGTCATGTCTAATCTGTTCATTGTTGTTTCTGATGTATTTGTTTTATAACAGTGCTATTTAGTATTCAATTTATTTTCTTAGCTTTACTATCTCCTTTTCATTTCATTCTACTACATCTATCATCTCGGAATGATCTACTTTACTTATTTTGTATGTGGGGAAGAGGGATTGTTTGTTTTTCTACATAGCATTAAGAGGGAATTTTCTTCTTATCTTTTCTTTTAGAATGAATGCTTTGTTGGCATTTGCATGCTATGTTCTTTAATTTCTTTTCGGATTAGTGATTACAAATGCCACATTGTATAAATTTAAACCTTTTCTTCACGTACTAGCACATTTGAAACTGGGATAAATCTTAAAATTGATGTCATCTTAAAATTAGCCACAGTTTTCTTCTTTATTAGTAAGCAGAATATAAAATGTGTGTATCTTTAAGTCAACTGGGTCCCAGATAGGATGGATTATGGCAGATGTGTCTGTGTGGCTATTTCGCTTCCCACATTTTCTGAGACTAATCTCTCTGACCTAATGTGAGGGTTGTATAGAACATCTCTTCTAAAGCTTGGGCATGGGGCAAGGTCAGGTAGAATGCTACATGTTTAGATGTTTATTGAAAAATTTGGGTCCTGCTCTCTTTTCTGAGAATTTTGATTTTTTTAACATTTTAGGCCAGTCTCCCCTCCCCCCCCCATTTAATGTATTAGTCTAGATTGGAAAGGGAAAGAACTAGTAAGAAAAGATAGCCTGGGACTTCAATTCATCCTCCTTCCCCACTTTAAAACGGAGCTTAAAGCTACAGGTATAGCACAGTCAGCTCTAGCTACTCATCTTCCACTCCATCCCTCTTTCCAAATTAGAAATATATATATAGTTATTTTATGTATGTGTGTATGTGTATATATATTATATATCATATATTACATATATTTATACATTTTATATATCTATATTTTGCCCCAACCTACTAGAGGGGCAACACATATTAATTGATTCCTTTTAAAGGAAGTACCTGTGAATACAGGTTTGAAAAGATATAATCAAGATATTCACTTGCAATATTGGTTAAAATAGTGACAAACTACAAATAATCAAAATATTTATCAGTATAGGATTAAAAATGACAGATATATCAATACTACAAATTACCCAGGAAAAAGAAAATGTAAATACTGTATGAACTTTCAGATGCACTCACTTTTAAAAGAAAACAAGAACTCACAGAACAAAACAATGACTATTCCACCATTTTTATTAAAACCAATGCAAACACCAGGTAAGCACAGACAAAAACACACCAGTCCTTAATTGTTATAAGAGAAAACTACCACTGTTTTGTTCTATAAATTTCCATACTTTTATACTTTTTAAACAATAAACATGTACTCATGTATTGCATTTATAATTTTTAAAAAGCTATTCAAAAATTTATAAGGTTAAAGTAATAAGAATTAATTATTCCAGAAGGGTGCACATACTATTAAGGTTCTCAGTTTTATATTCAAAGGCCTCAAAGCATTATTGTAGCCTTCAGTGCTTGATAGCCTCCGCCATAAACATTATGGTTAGTAATAAACTTACAATTCAATCCCTAAAGGAAATTCCTGGCTCATGGCTATTGTGGCTTTAAATGTTTTCTTACTCTCTTTACACACCAACTCTCTGCCCAGATGAGGAGCTCTAAAATGGAAAAGACAGAAATTATCAGGAAATTATTTCCATATGCTATCACTTTGCTAAGAAAAATCAGCATTCTTCCAATGACACTCATTAATATTTCAATTTTCTTACTATAACTATAAAAATAAATTAAAATTTGCTAAAAGCGAACTATATATATATATATATATATATGATATAAAACAAGGATAACAAGAACAATTTTGAGAAAAAAGTTACCAGACCTCAATAATTTTACATTAAATACAATTTTAACAATCACTCTCTTTAAGAACAAAGAAAATCACTAGACCATAAAGCCACTTAAAACTATCATCGTATATCTTTGAAGTCACTTATTTAATTTAATCTTCTTTACTGTCTACTAGTCTCAGCAATGACCAATAAAAAGTATTGTGAAGAATAAAAAAATCCATATTAACTATTATCAGAAGGTAAAACTATAACAAATTTAGCTTCCAGTTGTAATTGGCTTTTATTTGCAATCCTAGCACAAGGCGATAGATACCATGTTCTATAACTTAGTGTGCCAAAGAGTTAAGCAGAGGAGGCTAGCTTTATAGTCTGAAAAAGGATGAAGAAATCAGAAACAGGGAACAAAACGTGATCTAGTCCTTTCAAAGTTGCTTTCCTTACGGGATTCAAAAAAAGAGAACTTTGTTACTGTGCTAACGCAAGCTGACGGCAAATCTCATATTTTTTTTTTTTGAAAATGGATCCATTTCAAAGCTCTTGATTATATTACACTCAGCAGAAGTGACTAAATTCTGGATTTGTCTGGTCTGCTGGAGCCTAGCACAGAAGCAGCCTAGTCCAAAACAATGGCCTCCTATAAGTTTTGTTTAATACCATGAAATATTAAGATAGAAACACTGTGGAGAAGTTAGCAAAATATAATAAATCTTTCAATAAGAAAAAAAAAAATGATGAAAATGTCCTCCTACACAGAAGCAAGGAGGTAATATTTTATTCTCCACCAAAGAATGGTTTGTAAGAACAAACTTCATTAATTTATTAAAAATAAATACTTTTGTATTCATTTATCACTGTCTTAGTTGATACCTGTATACTGAGGACAGCCCCATGCTAGGCTCTCTACTAAATGATGGTTAACAGACACGAAGCACAGGCCCAGGGAAGGGTGGCGAGGTGTCTCCTAGCAGCGGCTAAAACAGAGGGGTAATGACAAAGGAAAAGCTGGGAAAGGCAACGAGGAGACAAAAGTGAGTGGCCTTACTTACACACTAGAGAATCAGGATAACAGTGAAATACAGAAGTTCACCATACAATGGGGACATCTCAAATATGCAACTGTACTGGGCAATTCCCTCCATTATATTATCTTAGAACAATATCTTTAGTTTTGTGTGTGCAGGGATATCAATTGGCAGGAGAGATGTACAGGGCGGCTCTTTAACCTCACTGAAAGACTGTATATAATTTGGGATACTCCTCTCACATCATGCTTATTTCATATTTTTAAAAGGTAAATTAATTTAGACAAAATTATACCAATAATTATTATACTCAAAGTCACATACTCAGTTTTTACAAATTATTCTTTCTAAAAACCAAAGCATATATAAACCAAGTAAACCCCTTACTTTCCATTTTCAGCAGATATATATTCTTCCCACGTAATAGTGTTCTGAGGAGGTGGGGTAAGGGACTGTCTTCGAACCGGCTGCCAAAAATAAAAAGAAAGGGGAGGGGACAAAAAGAAAAATGTTATATTTATTTAAAATATGAAATGAAAACTTCCAGTGAACTATTGAAACTACCAATCTACTAAATTTTTTTAATATAGTGACTGAAGAGGTTCCTTCTAAAATAGTTCCATGATGATTTAAGTTCTATTGATAATATTTATTATCATTTTTTCCTAAATTTCAAAAAGTATCAAAGTAATAAAGGCAGTCCCTGAGTTACAAACATCTGACTGATGTACCACTCATACTTACGAACAATGGCTATTGTAGGTGACATAAGAAAATGGACCTGTTCCAACGTACATACAAATTCAACTTAAGAACAAATAATTGGCAGGACCACATCTACGGTACATCTTACAAGGGTACATGTGAAACTTACTAAATGTAGAATATAAAAGTCTTAACACAATAACTAAGAAAATGCCAGGAAGGCTATGTTAACCAGTGTCATGAAAATATTTCAAGTTGTATATAAAACCAGTGTATGGTGCCCCATGATTGCATTAATGTACACAGCTATGATTTAATTAAAAAAAAAAAAAAGAACAAATTCACAGAATCTATCTCATTCATAACACAGGGACTCCTATAGTATCTACTCAGTCAATGTTTCGATCATATGAAATCTTCCAGGCATTATGTAGATGCTGAACATGGGAGCTACAGAGAACCATAAGAACTAATTGCAACTTCAAGAAACTTGTAATGCAGTTGGAAAGAAAAAGAAATAAAGTCCTGAGCAGTTAACCAGAAATACAAAATTGTATATTAAAAACAAAATGATGGTGTGGATGCAGAGAGAACGGAACACTTCTACACTGCTGGTGGGAAAGGAAGCTAATACAACCTTTTTGGAAAGAAGTTTGGAGAATACTCAAGTAACTAAAATTAGACCTACCATTCGATCCTGCAATTCCTCTACTAGGTATATACCTAGATGACTAAAATCATTTTACAACAAAGACATATGCACCAGAATGTTTATTGCAGCCCAATTCATAATTGCCAAGACATGGAAACAGCTCAAGTGCCCATCGAGCCATGAATGGATTAACAAACTGTGGTATATTTATATTATGGAATATTATGCAGCCATAAAAAAGATGGAGGCTTCACATCTTTTATGTTTACCTGGATGGAGTTGGAACATATACTTCTTAGTAAAATATCTCAAGAATGGGAAAAAAATGTATCCAGTGTACTCAATACTACTATGAAGTCAATATATAATCACCTACACATTCATATGAATGGCAGAACATAACTATAGTCCAGAAAGTAGAAGGGAAGAAGAGAGAGAGGGGAGTGGAGAGGGGAGGTGAGAGGAAGAAAGGTATTTTGGGGGACCTCACCTAATGTACATGATGCAATGGTACATTTAGAACTATTGAGAAAAGAGTATAATTGTCTTACCACAACAAATAAGTAAGCGAGGTGATGGATGTGTTAATCAGTTCAATGTAAGCATTTCACATTATGTATCAAATCAGTACCCTGAACCCCATAAATGCATCAATATACACAGTAATGATTTAATAAAAAATTTTTTTAAACAAATATATAAAAGCAAAATGAGATTATAGAAATCAGAGATATTCAGGACAAACAGTAATCTCCTGTGGATAATAAATCCAGACTATGTGACTGGACCTCATATATAAAAGAAGATAAAATAAAAAGTACATTAAAGACAGGGAGAACTGCCGGGCATAGGGCTCCTGCCTGTGATCCCAGCACTCTGGGAGGCCGAGGCGGGTGAATTGCTTGGCTCATGAGTTTAAGACCAGCCTGAGCAAGAGCAAGACCCCGCCTCTAAACAATAGCCAAGCATCATGGTGGGCACCAGTAGTCTCAGCTACTTGGGAGGCTGAGGTAAGTGAATCACTTGAGCCTAAGAGGCTGAGGTTGCTGTGAGCTATGGCACGTCAGCAATCTACTCAGGGCAACAAAGTGAAATTCTGTCTCTAAAAAAAAAAGAAAAGAAAAAAGAAGAAGAAGAAAATTGAAAATTCCTAAGGAAAAACTAACAACATGCCATGGAACAAAAGGACAGTAAAAAAGACTATTATAAATAACAAGAAAAATAGTAACACCAGGGAGGGTCCTGTTTGGAAGAGAACAGTTTTGGATATAATGAGTGTGAGACGTTAAACAGCAATATATTAGCGTCATTAAAAATCAAGACTTTTTTTTTTTCTTTTTTTGAGACAGGGTCTGGCTCACCCAGCCTGGAGCAGTGACATGATCATAGCTCACTGCAGCCTCAAATTTCTAGGCTCAAGTGGGCCCTCTCACTTCCACCCCCTAAGTAGCTGGGATGACAAGCGTGTGCACTACACCCAGCTAATTTTTTTTAAATTAAATCATAGCTGTGTACATTAATGCAGTTGTGGGGCACCATACACTGGTTTTATATACAACCTGACATATTTTCATCATACTGGTTAACATAGCCTTCCTGGCATTTCCAGCTAATTTTTTAAAAACATTTTTTGAGGAAATAAGGTCTTGCTTTGTTGTCTAGGTTGGTCTTAAACTCCTAGCCTGGAACAATCCTCTCACCTCAGCCTCCCAAAGTGCTGGGATTATAAGCCTGAACCATACAAGGCCAGAGTCAAGGATTTTTAAGACACCAAACTCAGTGAGAATCCAAGCTGTAACAAATTTGGGCAAGTTACTGTGTATTATGTCAACTGAACTCACTTGCAAAATGATACAGCTATTGTATCCTCAGAGTTACAAATGAAAGGAGGTAACGTGTAGAGAGCTTAATGCCCAACAGAATAAAAGGCTTAGTAAGTACTTGTTATACACTGTGAAGTCCCTGGAGGAAAATTAGAGAAAGAAAAGGAATTCTATGATGAGATGCAAAGTAAGAAAATATAGGGCTAATAACTGATTCCTAAAAACCACAGTTAGGAAAAATAAAGAAAGAAAAGAGCCAGATAAGTAAAAGAAAAATAAGAGCATCAAATAAACTAGGAATGTCACTCCAAAACACCTCTCTGATATATAAATTATTTTAGAACTAAAGGCAATTAAGAAGCATCAAACGAGAAAAAAAAGCTTGGTCTTCCTCCTTTTCTGCTAAAGATAGAAGACAAATTCTCCTTCACTATTCTGGATTCTCACTTGCCCAGAGATAGAACAGAGGAATCTACAAGCAAACCATACTCCATTAGTTTTCCCCCAGGTGTTAATACAGTTCCCACAATTTCTTACCCTTGGAAACCTAAAACCATTTCCCTTTATCCTGTCATTTCTCTATAAATTTATTGCTCTGTGTTGAAGATGCTATGTAAGTGGAGCTCTAAACCACCATTTTGAGTTACTTTTCACTGAGGTTTCTGCCATGAAGTATCTGCAGCACGTACTAATAAACTCATTCACTTTTTTCCTATTAATCTGCCTTTTGTCACAAGGGGGCCATCCCAACTAAGAACAAAGTTTGGTAAAGGTAAAGTTTAGCCACCCTTACAGACTCATGGAAGACAAAAGAAAGGACTGTTTGGATAACATACACACTACAGAGACACTAAAGAGAAAAGATGCCTGAAAAAAGGCCTTAGATGTTGTTGGTTCGATGTCACTGATGCCCTTTGAATAGCAGTGGAAGGCTGTGAGAATAAATGAAAATGACAGTTTTTGCGTAGCAGGTGATATGAAAGAAACCCAGGACAACACCAAGAACAACACCGTTCTTTTTCTTGAGACACTGACAAAGAGGTATATTAAAAGTAGGTAATTACAATCCAGAGTAATGGGAGCTATGCTAGAAGACCCGGAGGGGACATTAACGCACGCAGAAGGGATTTCCAATTCAGAACAGGGGAGCCAAAATAGCCAATGTACTTAGTACTACTGTGAAACCAATTTATAATAACTCACACTTGCAAATGAAAAATGAAACACAATTTTAGTCTAAAATGAAGGAGGGAAGGGGAGGGAGAGGGATGGAAAGGGGGTGAGAGGGGTAGTAGGGGACAGTAGGGGGACCACAATTATGGAGCACATTGCAAGTACAAGTTGGATCTATCATGCGTAGAGCACAAATGTCCTAATGTTATAATTGGGAAAATGAGGTGAAAGCTATATTGATTAGTATGATGTAAATACTCCAATTTGTACAAATAATCAACACACTGAAATTGGCATAAATGTATTCATGATCTACATGCAAAAGACTTAATAAAAAAAGTTTTAAAAAATGATCAAGATAAAAAATAAACTTAGAAACAGATTCACCTTTAAGGGAGTAAGATTGTAAGAGCAATTCCCACGTCTCCCGTATCTTTACATTGCCTAATTTCCCCCCTCCCTTCCTTCCTGTCACACGATTCCTTACATATAGCATGCTTTCAATAAATACATGCTAAATAAAAAGAATCATGGGAAGGCATAAACTAGAGATGACATCTAAGGTAGAAAGGGATCTTTGGGTGGACGTTCACAGTTGTTAAATTTTGGTTAGGGAAGCAGGAAAAATAAATGTAAGGGACATGGATTAAAAATTGACACTGAGTTTCATGCTTATGAAATGGCTTTAATCTATTTATTAATGGACATTCAAAGACCAAGTACAGATGTCATGATAATGACATCAAGAAAATGAAGATTCATAGGAAAGGGGTGACTCATAGCAAACAAAACCTGTGAGTATATTTATATAAATTTGCTAAATATGCCACCAAGAATGAAGTCTAGTTCCTCTCTCTTTAGAAAGCTATAAATCAGACGTAAAAGTTGTACCTCAAAATTCTGTTCCATTATGTTTCCTCCTTTACTCAAACTCTCCATGATGGCTTTGTTTCGAAGAATATCCTCTTCACTGAGATGTTCTCTTCTTTTCCTTGATTCTAAAACGAGTCCATTCACCAGATAAAAATCTGCCAAAAAGTTTCCTACTCTTTCCTAAAACAAAATAAAATATTTCAAAATAATAAAACTTACAGTAAGATTTTCAGATTTAAAAAGTTAAGGTAATACATTTTTTCCATAAACACGTTGACATGTAAGTGAAAATAAATATTACTTTGGTAATTCAAATAGTCAAATTATCTTATATATTCTATTAAGTTAAAACATATAGAATTATACATTTCAAATTGAAAAAGAAATATTTAAAACACAAAAATACATGGTAGTTAATCTGCAAATGAGTTAAATCTAAATAAAAATACCACATTCCTTTAGATTATCTATTCCCAAGTAGCACAAAGCTGTATGAAAATTTCATTAAGCTGACAGTATCATAAGTAACAAGGAGGGGTCAGGGATATCACTGTTCCCATATTATAGATAGAAAAAATAAAATAAAAAGAAATAAATAGTTCAAGTCACACAGGAATGACCTGTTCAAATTCTCTACTCTGTAAGGAGGCCAAACATCAAGTTATTGCTGCTGCTGCTTTCAACAAAGAGAATAGTTTTGCTGATTGAAACAATTGTTTTAGAGAAAATTAAATAGTGTAATGGACATCAAGAAAGGAGTCGAGGTGGTGCCTGTGGCTCAAGGAGTAGTGCGCCGGCCCCATATACTGGAGGTGGTGGGTTCAAACCCAGTCCCGGCCAAAAAAAAAAAAAAGAAAAGAAAGGAGTTGATACTTTCCTTCAGTGAAGTCCTCCTAGTCATTCAACATTAACCTTTACCTTTTTACCTTACTTAAAAAAAGAATCAATATCTTACTGAAAATTTCCCACATCTACCTTCATGCAAATCACTTGGATTCCACCCTGATCTGTCTTCTAGCATTCTACTACTGTATGTTTAGAGTTGTTTCCAGACTCACTTTTCTTTCAGTGGCTTCCTTACCATTAACCAGAAAGCAAAGCATTCTGCACTGTTTCTACCTACAAAATGGGAACCGTAAGCATGATTGACTCCCTCCTTACCTGTCAAAGATTTAAGATCACCTAGATGCTGTTCAAGAACTTTAAGCTGCTTAGCAGTAGCACTAGATGAATAGCAGTTTCAATTTTTATCTTCTTTTGAAGTGATCCATCTAATGCTGTCCAGAAGAACAGAGTACAGATAAGACTTTAAAAGCCAACAAATGGATTGCAAAGTAGAATCTCACAACTGGGAATCCTATAATGCCATTTGTTGCCAAACAGGGTTAGAGAGGGAACCCCTAGACTTCACAGTGTGAACTTCTGTGGCTGGGAAATACTCAGGTGATGATTATTATGAGGGCTGCAGGATGTAAACTGAGAAGCCTCTGCAAGGAGCTCTGGAATTGTGGGCAGTGGTCAAGAGGAACTTTTAGCTGTATGGGTGAGTTGTATGATGGTTTTTGAAACCTTACAATTAAAAAGCAATTATTAAATTAAATTATCATGTCAATAAAAATTTGAAGTGTATATTCCTATAATCCAGTTATTCAATTTCTTGCCATCTATAACAGAAAACACAAAGGCATGTAAAAAGATGATAGACATGACAGCCTTTATAATGGCAGAAAACTGAACATAAACGTGTCTGTTCATCTAAGTGTCCCAAAATGACACTGAGCAAGTGACAGTCTATTCACAGTGATGAATGCTACATAGTTGCTATAAAGAATGAAGAAACACTATATGTACTGCTAAGAGAAGGTTTCTTTCTTTTTTTTTTTTTTTTAATTCTATTCTTATATTTTATTTTATTTTTTTACATTTTTTTCTTTTTTTTTTTTTGGCTGGGGCTGGGTTTGAACCCACCACTTCTGGTATATGGGGCCAGTGCCCTACTCCTTTGAGCCACAGGCGCCACCCTAAGAGAAGGTTTCTAAGACACACCAGAAAGCAAAAAAACCATATAGAACATGACACTTTATGAAAAAATAAACACCAATAATATTACTCTGGATACATATTTATGTGTGAAAGCATAAAGAAGGTCTGGAGGATGTAAACTGAGAAGCCTCTGCAAGAAGCTCTGGAACTGTGGGCAGTGGTCAAGGGGAACTTTTAGCCGTATGGGTGAGTTGTATGATGGTTAATTTTATATGTTAACTTGGCTAGACTGTGGTGTCCAGGTGTCTGGTTAAACAACAGTGTAAATGTTGCTGTGAAGTTATTGTGCAGATATAATTTACACTTAAATAGTGGATTCTGTGTGAAACAGATTACCCTCCAGGATGTGGGCTGCATCCAATTAGATAAAGGCCTTAAGAATAAAGATAGAGGTTTCCAGAACAAAAAGCAATTCTGCCTCATAACTGTAATGCAGAAACCCTGCCTGAGTTTCCAGCCTGTATATCTCTACCTCAAACCCCAGTATCAACTCTTCTCTGAATTTCCACCCTACAGACTGCTCTGCAGATTTCAGATTTGCAGCTCCTACAGTCACAGAAGTCATTCCTTCAAACAAAGCAATTACTCCCCCTTCTCTCCCTTTTCCTTTTCTCTTTCCCTCTCCCTTACCCTCCTCTCCATACTTCTGTTTCTCAGGGGACCTGACTAATACAGGCTCTATTTTTCTTTCTCCATTGAGAATATATTCATTTCTACTATATACAATTTTTAATAGCAGTAAATCTTTTTTTTTTTTTTTAGAGACAGAGTCTTACTTTATCACTCTCGGTCAAGTGCTATGACATCACAGCTCACAGCAACCTCTAACTCCTGGGCTTAGGTGATTCTCTTGCCTCTGCCTCCCGTGTAGCTGGTACTACAGGTGCCCACCACAACCCCGGGCTATTTTTTTGTTGTTGTTGTAGTTTTGGCAGGAAACAGGTTTGAACCCGCCACCCTAGGTATATGGGGCCAGCGCCCTACCCACTGAGCCACAGATGCCACCCAAATAGCAGTAAATCTTGACTCTTACCCTGATATGGTTACTTATTCCTTTTTGTTTTTGAGACACAGTCTCACTATGTCGCCCTCAGTAGCCATGTCGTCACAGCTCACAGCAATCTCAAAATTCTTTGAGCTTAAGTAATTCTCTTGCCTCAGCCTCCCAAGTAGCTGGGACTACAGGCACCTGCCACAATACCCAGCTACGGTTACTTATTCTTAAATTTATATTATATAGAAATGCTTCTTCATACATATCATTCAAAAATTTTCAATATATTTTTTAATAGTCTTATATAACCTCTTATTGACAGATAGGTTGGGAATTATGGAAATTATTTCTAATATACTAATGGTGAAACTTCCACTGAGATTTGATCTAATAACAGTATTGTAGAAATGTAAGCTTATTTAGTCATATACGTGTATGCAGAATACTGAGTTAAGTAAATGACTTAGAAGTCTCAAAGCAAGGAAAACAAATTCAGAGAAATGAATTCAAGTGTTTCCCTCTTTGTAGCCTTTTTATGGAATAAAATGTTAGAAGTATAATGGAATCATGTGAGAACACTCTTCCCTATATAATAGCAAGGCAGCTAGCAACAAGAATCTTTCCCAACATAGAATTCAAATGAGCTCGGCTTCCTCTCCTGGCTTCTCAGAGAATACATTCTGACTCTGTAACCAACCATTATAACTTCCTGTCTGGATTCCAGAAAGAGAATAAAGTACTTGGAAACAAGCAGTAAGATACTTCTTCCTGAATTTTCATAACATTATTTTGACAACATTAAATATCAAACAGTTTTTAAAGTTTGAGAATCTAGATTAGATTTGCACCTACTGTTTTATCTTCCCGAAAAAGCCATCCTGTTTGGGCTCGAGTGAAAGAAATTGACTTGGTTGATAAAGTTGCAGAGTAAATATCACTGCTCATTAAAATGTCAACCTCTTCTTCTGTTTCCATCTCTGATTCCTGGGGTGGAGGAAAACGTTAAATTTAAGAATCTCGGTTGTTCAAAGACTATTAGTGCTACATATGAAAATAATCATAATGTTACAGACTTTAAAATACCAAAAGACAGTTTCTAAGTAATGTGAAATGCAACTGATTCTAAAAACCCCACACCTATCTACTGTCTTCTCAAGTCAATTAGAATTATAACTTAATTATGAATCTAGCAGAAAAAGCAGAATGCTTGACACAGCACCCCTGCACTGTCAGATACGTGCTAATGGAGAAAGTGCTAGATCAGCCATTACAGCCATTACAACTACATGACAACCACAGCCTGTAGAGCAATTTAAAAAACTACTTTAAGAACTAAGTTAAAACTGAGACAAATGTTCATATAAAGGGTTTTTTCCTTAAACACAGATGAATCTTACTTCAGTTCTTTTTAATTCAAAGACCCACCACTGTTTTAGAGTCTCTTTCCAAATTCATTCTAAGTGGAAGGAAAGAAGAAAGAGAAAGAAAAGGAATGAGGGAGAGAGGCAGGAGGGAAGGAAGGAAAGAAAGGCGGTAGAAAGGGGTCTTTTCTATATTGGTTATAAAAAGAAAATTATCCACAAATATCAATCCAGGATTCTTTAAAGTTAATAGCTGCACTTCAGGTTTTATCATCTACATATTCCCTAATGATGGCATATAATAATTGACCAATTATTTTTAAATGAGAAAAAAGGAATGACTTGTGCTTGTTTCAAGGCTGGTAGACTAAGTGACTAAGCACAGAACAGCAGATGGGCAGGTGCAGGGTAAGGTTCTGCTCCGCAGCAGGCCAAGAGAGATCCTCCAACACTTGGGACTCCATAAGAAAGAAAAAGAGGTAGAACTTAAGAGCTGCCTGGAGAATGAACACTGTCCCTAGGACTCTGTGCTCCCCATCTCCTTATTTCTAGGCTCTCCAGAGGCCTGTCTTCTATGTTTCATCACCTAACTTTCACTTACATATAGTCCATCCTTAATCTTTGAGTCTACAGAAAACAACAGCAACAGCTTGAAACTGGGACAGTACCAATTCCTGCACACGTGAAGGATGCAAAATCTCGACATTCCTGCTAAGGCTATATTTCTGGTGACCCAAACTTCATTCTGAACACAATTTTCTAAAGAAAATCACTGGCTACAGTAGTTCGAACCGAATTATTAAAACATTATACTTCAAATGCATTACGAATAAACTTCAGTTTTATATATTAGCTCAGAAACTGAACATATTGCCTATGAAGAAATTTGCCTGTTTCAAATACCCTGTTTTCAAGTAAACTTTTTAGACATAATTCTTCTATGAATCAGACTATAGAAAGACCTCCTATTAATTAATTACATTCTTTCAAAAAGCATCTAAGGAACAGTTATTACTTATGTATGTACATCAAGATAAATAACAAATATTCCCCACCTTAAGGATTACTATTCAAAATCTATTTTTCCTGTACCTTAAATATTAAAAAATATACACATACATACACACAACTACCCTTAATGCAAGTCCTTTGGTGACCTCAAAAATACTATTATGTAACATCAACTAATAATTACACATTTTATAGCTGGCTTCTCTTTCAGTGCCATATTTCCAACTCACCTAGTTGGTTGTCCTGTTGCCATTTAATATGCAAGAAGTCAAATTATTTAAAAAATATCTGAGCCAAATCCAGCTTCTTGCCTGTTTCTATAAATAAGAGTGTAATGGAACATGGCCATGCTCATTTACTTACATACTGCCTATGCCTGCTTTTATCCTAACAACAGCATAGCTGAGTAGTTGTGAGAGAAGTCATATGGCTCACAAAAATATTTAAATATCTAAAGTACTTATTATTTCTCCCTTTATAGTACAAGAAAGAATTTACCAACCTACAGCCTAAAATATACAGATGATGTATTAGGTACCAGAAAATACAACCAAAAGATCTCCAGGCAAGCTAAGCCTGGTGGCTCATGCCTGTACTACATACTAACTACTGCAGGAGGATCACTTGAAACTAGGCGTTTAAGACCAGTCTTGGCAAAACAGCAGGGCTCATTTCTAAAATAATTTTTTTTTAAAAGTCAGCCAGGTTCAGTGGCATGTGCCTATAATCCAAGTTACTCAGGAGGCTAAAGTGGAAGGAATGCCTGAACCCACTTCAAAAAAAAGAGAGAGACTGGGCATAGTGGCTCATGCCTGTTATCCCAGCACTCAGGAGGCCAAGGCGAGTAGATTACCTGAGCTCAGGAGTTCAAGACCAGCCTGATTATGAGCAAGACCCTGTCTCTACTAAAAATAAAAAAAACTAGCGGCATATGGTGGTGGGCACCTGTAGTCCCAGCTACTCAAGAGGCTGAGGCAGGACCTTAACCAGGAGTTAGAGGTTCCTGTGAGCTGTAATGCCACCATGGCACTCTACTCAGGGTGACAGACTGAGACTGTCTCAAAAAAATAAAAAAAAATTAAAAAAAATTAAAAAATAAGGGTTCAATGTCTGAACCTCGGTACACCGAGGCTGGTGGGTTGGAGCCCGGCCTGGGACTGCTAAAGAACAATGACAACTGCAACCAAAAAATAGCTGGGCATTGTGGCAGGTGCCTGTAGTCCCACCTACTCGGGAGGCAGAGGCAAGAGAATCACTTAAGCTCAAGAGTTTGAGGTTGCTGTGAGCTGTGATGCCAGCACTCTACCGAGGGCGACATGCTGACTCTGTCTCAAAAAAAAAAAAAAAAAAAAAAAAGAACCCTGCAGCCATCAGGTACTTACCTCAATAACAGAGAAAGAAAGCCATATAAGTAAATACTGTGTTCAGCCATATGGTTCCAGATTTAGTAGGAGCATAAAAAAAACAACAGTCAGTTGGCAGGGAAGAAAGTGATACGAAGCAGGTGCCCTACAGATAAGAAGGTGCCAGAGGAAAAGCATTCCAGGAAGTGGAAACAACATGAATAAAGAAACAAACCCCAAAGCCAGGTCACAACAGGAACCCTGCCACACTAAGTTTGGATTTTACCTTTTTAGGTAATGAGGAAGTTTTACAGTGTCTTTAATTAAGGAACATTATATTGAGTATCTTCAATATGTGAAATAATTTAGAAGCACACAAGAAGGGAGTCAGGGAGATTATTTGTAAAACTTTCTGAATAGTCCAGTGGAGAAATAACAAATACTGAATTATAGTAGTGGCAGTGTAAATAAAAAGGAATAATTATAAGACAATTAAGGAGATGGAAATGACCAGATACATTCTCTAATTAGGAAACATACAAAAAAAGATATCAAAAATAACTCCTAGGTCTCTGACTGAATAGAGAATGATATTACTCACCAAAAGGGAGAAAACAGAAGAAGTCAAGTTTGGAGTGAAAATAGTAAGTTTAGTTATAAATAAGGTGAATGATGAGGTACCTGGGAGACACATGCAATATCCATTAGGCATTTAAACAGACAGCTCTCCACTCAAAACTGTGTGGGATACAAATATGTATTTGTGAATCATCAACCTATAAAAGGTAATTAAAGCTATGGGAATAGAAGAGATTATACCGGCAGTTTGTAAAAATGCGAACCGCATCAAGGCCACATCATATTTAAGAAGTGAACACAGCAAAAGGAACACGCAAAGGAAAATAAAAAATGAGAAAGAACTAGCCACGCTGAAGCCAAAAGGAAATGAACATTTCAAGAACTGAGTTACCAAATGATAGCAAATACTTCAGCAAAATTTAATAAAGAGAGTTGAAACAAGTACACTGCTTTTTAGCAATGGACCAAAAATAGTATCATCTAACACCCCAAACTTGTTTTCTTTTCCAAACGTTCCAATTTTATTGGTGGTAACACCATTATCCACTCTTCAAGCAAGCATCACTACATTCATCTTTAAATCTTTCTTCTTCTTAATTCACTACATTCAAACTGTAGCAATTTTATAATTTCGTTCTTGAAAATGTATGTCACAACTTCTCTTTCTTCATTATTCACTATATATTATTCACCTTAGATGAGGATTAGCAAAGATCCCCATCACCTCTCAACTGGATAACAGTAAAACTTCTCAAATAATATCCCTGGTTCCAATCTCTCACTTTTCAAATTCACCTTGCATACTAATACGACCTTGGACATGCCATTTAATATCTACAAGCCTCAATTTTCTCATCTATAAAGTGAAGATACTACCTAATTTGGCAGATTATTTTAAGGACTTAATGATGAGAGCTGTAAAACACTTACAGTCCTAATATGTTGGCAATTAATACTTAATATATAACAGTCATTGATATACACTGCTAATACCATTACGTACCACATCTGGCAGACATAGTGGCTGATACACACTATTAATATAATAGCACTATCCACAGTACCGACAAGTTGCTAGTATTCGTTAGGTGCTTGACAAATGTTTGAGGAAGGGAGGCAAAGTAAAAGAATTATGTGAGATTAATTCACCTAAATAATTTTTTGATCAAATCAATACCTTGCTTAAAAATCTGTTGTCAACTGTGGCAAATCCTAAATTATCTTACCTTTTTTAATTTTAAGGCCCTCCATAAACTACTTTCTCATGCTCAGTATGAGAAACATTCACTATAATCAGATAGATCTCCTTTCTCTTTCCCATCAGATCATTCTTATTCTTACTTCCCTGACTTTCCCCATTTTGTTTTTTCCACAAGGGATAACCTTTTTATCCCCTCTTCTTCCAAGATCTTCATTGCTCAGGACCAGGAAGCTCTTTATGTCAATAGTAGACATATAAGGTAATTAAGATCCAGTCAATAGATATGCTATTAGAGACAGTCTACTTTAATAGACATGAAAGAAGGAGCCATAGGTGTAGTGAATGACAATGTGGGAAAATGAAATGATGAAAATCAGAGACAAAATAAAAACAAAATGGCTATATCTCTGGTAGCTGTGCCTATAGCTCTATTTACTTGGGAGGCTAGGGCACAGGAGATCACTTGAAACCAGGGGTTCAAGACCAGTCAGTGCAACATAGCAAAACCCACCTCTATTTTTTTTTTTTTAATTATTACTTAATTTTTAAAAATCTGTAGTGCTTATCCATGACATATAAATACTAGAAATCTTTTTCTTTGGTTTACAGCAGGGAAAGGGAACAGAGGATAAAAATAATGGTTGTACTGTAAGAGGAAAGGATAGAAAAAGAAAAGGTAACCAAATGGTTAGGTAAAGTAAATAAAAGTGCAGACATAACTGAAAGAGGTGTTAATATTAAGGAGATAGAAATAGTCAGCAACATTAAAAGAGGCCAAGGAAATAAGATAACAGATGGGAACAGATCAGCACAGATTCAACAAAGTCAAACTACAAATTCAAACTAAAAGATGACGGAATTCATTAATCTAGGAGATAATCTCTAAGTTTTGAGCAGACTCAACAGACTGGTCAAGATGGAGATCAGATGACAGAAATATAAAAAATAAAAGAAAATAAAGAAATAAAGGAATAAACCATCTCAATTACACCTTACGCTCTTACAGAAGTTACACTGAGGCTGGGCTAAAAATATTTTTTTTTTAACCTAGAATACTGGTAAGATAACATGCTCACCTCATGATGTATTCGCTGATAAACTTTTTGTTCATTGTCTAATACTACAAAAGATTCAGAGGGTGCCGCATCCCCATTGAAAATGAAGCTTAAATCCCCTCGTTGGCACTTCATGTCAGTAAAGTCTATGAGAGTTGTGTCAAGCCTGTGAAAGATGGGTACATGAGAAACTGACAGACAATATTCTGATAAAACTTCATTAATAATTAAACAAGCTTTGTTCCTTCTGAACTCAAACCAAGATGCTAATACCATATTTTAAATTAGATAAGAGCTCAATTACAATATTTTATTAAAAAAAGAATATTTAAATATATATTCCATTTTACCTAAAATTCACCTTTTTTTTTTTTTTTTTTTTGAGGCAGAGTGTCACTTTGTCACCCTTGGTAGAGTGCCGTGGTGTCACAGCTCACAGCAACCTCAAACTCTTGGGCTCAAATGAGTCTCTTGCCCCAGCTTCCCAAGTAGCTGGGACTACAGGTACCCGCCACAACGCCCAGCTATTTTTATAGACGGGGTCTCACTTTGGCTTAGGCTGGTCTCAAACTCATGAGATCAGGCAATCCACCCACCTCAGCCTCCCAGAGTGCTGGGATTACAGGTGTGAGCCACCATGCACAACATAAAATTCACTTTTCTAAATATATATGTAGTTCATTAACCCAGTAAGAAAAAAATGTTTCCCCTTTGTTGAAGTATTTCCCTTAGTATATACTTGTTTCCTACCATTACTAAAGTTACCCAGTAAAAATAACTTCATCAGGGGAGGAGTGGAAAGGAAAGCAGACTTGTTTAACACTCTTTGAAACTTTAATACCCAGTCACTAGTTGGGCAGAGTATTTAACACTGGTATGGCAACAGATGGGCCACATTCTTCATTAACAACTGCCCTTTGACCTACATCCATGTCTTACACCTAACCATCTGGTCCCAAACCTAACTTTATCCTTCAACTTGATACACATTTAACCTATTCCAAATTCTTGACTTTCTGCTTATTTCCCAGATTCAGACTAGCATTCTCTTCCCCAGCTGACACCACCACAGCCTGAAAACCTTACAGATCATTCTGCATCAAATTTCATGGATTCACACACTTGTGTATTTATTGTGCTTTCTGGTAACCTGAACCTGGCATAGTCTAGCCCAATGGGCTGTTCTCAAATAATATTTCACCAGTCATTACTTGCTGAAATTAAGTAAAATACTAAAGTAGAAAAGTTTCCAAGTACCCCAAAGTGCTTCAATCTTGCACAAAGCTTTATGATTACCAGTTCAGGATCAATTCAGCGGACTGGCTACTCAAAACACACAGTCCTTAATCCAAGACACTGGTTAGCCCAGCTGTTAAGAGATGCTGATTATACCCCCAGGAAGCTCCTTAAGTCTTTGTCAAAGATCTACCTTTGGCTACTGGATTTCTAATGTATATAGATAGGAATTCATTATTTTGCAGGTTGTCAGTTATCACAGACAAGGCAAAGTGAGACAGCATTCTTGGTTTCCCTATACAAGAAAAGCTGAGAAATGTAACATACCTCACATGATGCATCAAAAGAATAACTAGGGTTACATATTAATTTATCACCAAAATTAGTAACATTAAAAATTAAAGAATTCTTTGAAATTTAAAGAATAAAAGTGATACTATTAGTAATATTACCAGGAAAACGGAGGTGAACCAGAGCAAAGAGGGAAGTATGGTACAAAGTATACAGATGGTTTGAGCCATATAAAATACACATATCACTCAAAAAGAAATCAGGAAGCCCTAACAAAGGCAGCTCACTGAGTCTTACAGGAGGGAACCCTGCCTGCTGCTTTATAGCTGAATACTAACTCCTGGTCCATTCTCAGTGGCCTCCTCCATATGCTCCATATGCTACTAAAGAAGACCTATCATTGCTTGAGCAATGGCCTAGAGAAAAAAGTATCATTAAAAGGGTTCATCTCCTATCTCTGTAAGATGTGGCCTCCTGATAATATGAAAAGGAACAGATCATTATACACACATACACACACACACACACACACACACAGACACACACAGACACACACACACTATTTGGGCTCCAAGCTTCAGTTATCAGGAAACTCTTTGTTCCACATAAAAGAAAAAATGGGCTAAAAACAATCTCATGGCACCATTCCCTTCTCGTCCTTCCTAGATGAGGACAGTAGCCACAAACGGGGATAAAAATGGCGAGGAAAGAGATGTACAGAAAAGACAAAGTAAAAGATGGATATGGTGACATTTGAGATCTTATATCTAACAAAACCTAAAATCAGTCTCACAAAACTTCCTGTTATATAATCTCATGTAGTCAACTTTTATTTCATCTATATTTTTATTTGCAATAGGACTATCCACCTTTTGCAATATCATCAACATGGTATTATTAGACAGCCTACTAAGATGTATTACATAAGTCTCATAATTGATAAAATTAAAATACCATGATGGTATTTTAAAGCACTGACCAATCATTGGCTTTAAGCCTATGAGCCAAAATATTTTTTTATTTTTGGTATATAATTAGATATAAAGAACAAAAAGTTACTTATCCAAATGCAAAGATGTAAACAGAAAATACTCTTTGTAAGACGTAAGCTTGAAAAATGTTAAACCACACCAAAAGGAAATAAAGCCTCACTTTTAGTCAGGAAAAGCCTGACAGGAGGCAGTTTTCAGTGATCATTTCCATTAATGAATATGGATTACCTCTTAATTACTAATATTTATAGTGAAAATATTAGTACTTTCAATAATAGCTTTGTGTTCACGCTTTCCTATTTTTACTAAAGCACTGCTTCCTCTTTGATACCAGAGAATATATTTCAAATGATCACATGGCTGCCATGAGATAAAAGTAAACTTTAAAGATTTTTCTTAGACCATATTTTCAAATTCAGCTTCATTTTAAGTGATGTTCAAAAAAATTATCTTATGATATTTAAAACTGAAAGTTTTTATTTAATGTTAATAGATTTTTTTTCCCCTTTAACCAGATTCTTAGCATCTAGGCAACAAACCTTTGCCACTCATCTAAAAGCTAGCCTCTCCATTGATGTAGTAAGGTGTTTGACAACGAGAACTTCAGAACCTATCACACTTCTCCTTCACCCTCAGTGTTGTAAGCCCAGGATCTGAGCATCTTGCTAAGGAAGTAAATTCCTGCTGACCTCCATTACAATTATTCTCCCCCGGATTCTTACTCTCAAGTCCCTGGGCTAACCACTTTGGGGTTTTATTATCTATACTTACTATATAATATGCATCACAACATTTACTTATTAAAGACATATACAAATGTGAAATAGTTTTTTGTAAAAGAAAGAAGTACCTTTTTGTCTAAACCTAAGAATCAAACACAACTAAAACTAACTTTTTAAAGTAGAACACAGAAAATGATAGTTCTGGCCGGGAATGGTGGCTCATGCCCGTAATCCCAGCGCTCTGGGAGGCTGAGGCAGGTGGATATCTTGAGCTCACAAGTTCAAGATCAGCCTGAGCAAAAGAGAGACCCCGTCTCTACTAAAAATAGAAAAACTGAGCCAAGAGGATCACTTCAGCCCAACAGTTGGAGGTTGCTGCAAGCTATGATGCCATGGCACTCTACCCAGGGCAACAGCTTGAGACTCTGTCTCAAAAAGAAAAAAGAAAGAAAGAGAGAGAGAGAGGGGAAGGAGGGGAAGGAGGAGAAGGCAGGAAGGAAGAAAGGCAGGCAATAGTTCTCCTAAATTGTAGACTGCCTTTGCCAAGCACCTATATTGAAAGTATTTTAACTGATGAAACCTTAATAAGTACCAACAAAAGGCTCCTAAATTAAATCTGCATCATTATAAAATCCTTTTCCACTTTTCTTCTACATTTTTCTGTATTTTCCAAGTTTCCTATAATGACCATGCATTTAATGTACATGAGCACTTTCATAATGAAAAACATCTGAAGGGGTAATTTTTAAAAACAAAAAACTCCAGAAACATCTAACTTATTCAAATTCTATTGCTTAATGATAATTATCCTAGAATTTATTTCCAAATAAGAATTATCTCCACACTAATTCAAAATATTATATAATACATTTTCTTAAAAATAGTTGATTCTTAGAAGTTTCTGCTTTATGACATGTTAAGAAGAACAAATGATAAGAAGTCAAGTCTTGACTAGGCCACTAATTTGTAAAATGCTCTTGTAAAAAAAAAAATCATATAACTTCTCCAAGTTTTCTCATATAAAAATGAAGAGATTTTATGAGATAATCCTTCAAGTTATTTCTATTTCTAGATTACAGGTGTCCAATCTACCAGCCTGCAGGACACACGGTAATATTTTGAAGAATATTTTGCTCATCTGTCATGGTGTCAGATATCCAGAAAAATATACCTGGACCTTTTGTTTTGCTCAATAGTGATTTTGTTAGTGTTTGTGTATTTAACGCATAGCCCAAAGCTACCCTTATTCTTCCAATTCATGGAAGAGGAAAAAAAGGTTTGAGACCCCTATACCCTTAAATATACAGATCAGAGGTACAAAGATACAGATACACAAAATTTTATATACATATATACATATGCATATACTTGTAAACATGCTATTGTATATCAGATATATAAGCTGACATATTCACAAGCATGATAGTTAACATATATGTAATTTATAAATATGCCTGCATTATTATTAATATAAAGCTAAAGATGTAAGAAATGATAAACGTAAAATTCTTTAATAAATTCAACAGATTTATTTTCCATCAAACCCAAATATTAATTTTAGTTATAAAAGGAATAGAACAAAAAGTTTACAATTAGCCTCTAAAGTGCTCATTAGAATGTACAGGTGACTGAGCAGGTCCATGGACGGACACACGGGTGCGTCAACAGGGGAGGTCTTCCTTATGTGTCTCTTATTCCTTAACAAACCCGGCATCAGAGAGGTAACCGTTTTAAATCTTAATATATTACATTATGTCAAAATTTTCACTCTGTTTACCTCCTAAATAGTCTAGCTGAATAATAATATCTCTGCTTTACTCAAGGTTTTACATCTTTGGTTTCTTATCTATGATGTATCTCAAATGAGATAAAATATTGTTAATCTATTATACCATTTTTAAGTGAAAAACATGTGAACTAAGAAGACAGGAAAAAAAGCTTCCTCAAACCTCAACTTTCTTTTACTCAAAACATGAATAAATAAAATGAAATCACCTTACCTGATATTAATACCTTGTTTGTATATTTTACATGCATCAGAAGGCAGAATTCGGGAGAGTAAAGGCACTGTTTTTTTGAAAACAAAAGATAAAAAATAACTACCTAAATTCTGAGAGAATTTTATTAATTTGCCAAATTATGGTAATTTTTACATTTAAAATAGGATTTTTCACTTATAGTAAGGCAACTTTGAGCTACATCAAATATTTACTGTTGAATTGTAATTGAAACACAGTTGAGCATACCCCAACCCTCCCCACAAATACACAGGACAGGGGCCGGCAATGTGATGCCACTCTGGGATCCATACTGCATACAGGTGAAACAACAACCCTACCATAACTAACCTCTCCCGAATGGGTCACCAGCATCTATCTAATTCCTCAAGTATAACCAGGAAAAACAGCAGGAAAGTAATGTGTATTAACAGAGATTTCTTTGGAGAAAGACAAATTTGAATTTGAATCCCAAATAAATGCCTTCGCAATTAAAGCGCACTGTATCTCAGTTACAACATCTGTAAAATGGGAATCATACTATTTACCTGTAGATTTCCAATGCTGCTATCAATAATTCATACTCATGCCACCACAATCTATTTTCTGACAGGTGTTTTTTTATTGTTGTTGTTATTGATTATCAACTACGCTTGGGGAAATAGTAGTTACTCTATAGATGAGAAAATCTGTGTAACAGTCTATATAAACTGCCAAGTACAAAGAAAAAAAATGCATCTCAAAATCTTGAAATTAAGACTATGTAACATTTACATATTTGCATAAGTATTTGTGTGTCTCTGTGTGTAAGATATATTACATGTACGTCCTATAAAACGTACAGTTTTAAAAATAGGCAATCTGTAGTCTCAGCTACTTGGGAGGCTGAGGCAAGAGAATCGCTAGAGTCCAAGAGTTTGAGGTTGCTGTGAGCTGTGACGCCATGCACTTTACTAGGGATGACAGAGTGAGACTCTGTCTCCAAAAGAAAAAAAAAAAAAAAAGAAAGAAAAATTAGAGAAAATTAAAAGCTAGTTTTTTACTTAACTTTTCAAAAGCATTAATACTTTCTAATTAACAGTAAAGGTATATACCTAATCCATCAATGCCTCTTTTAGATCTTTAGATGTCATTTAATCCAAAATGGCTTCCAGCATTTAAGACAGTTTTCTGAACATTTTATTGCACAAAAATAAGAAAAGTTTATTACCCAGTTACTTTAGATGAATATAAGAAATCATTTTCTGGTAAAATTTTTCTTTTTTTGAAATAAAAGTTGGGAAGAGAAATAATAGTGTAAATAAATGATCCAAGCTCCCTAGTGGACTCGTAAATGGGGAAGAAAAGAATTTATCTTGCAAAGGTAAATCAATAAATGACTAAAAAAAAATATCTCAGTCAAAATTAAGACCTTCTGGGGCAGTGCCTGTGGCTCAGTGAGTAGGGTGCTGGCCCCATATACCGAGGGTGGCAGGTCTGAACCTGGCCCTGGCCAAACTGCAACAAAAAAATAGCTGGCCTTTGTGGCAGATGCCTGTAGTCCCAGCTACTCGGGAGTCTTGGGCAAGAGAATCACCTAAGCCCAGGAGTTGGAGGTTGCTGTGAGCTGTGACCCCACAGCACTCTACCAAGGGCGATAAAGTAAGACTCTGTCTCAAAAAAAAAAAAAAAATGAAAAAAAGAAAAAGACAAAATTAAGACCTTTCATAAATAATTAGAACAATGTTAAACCACACAACATGTCAAGATAGTGGCTAAAAGTTCACAAGTAGCTAAATAACTGAACGATAACAAAATGTACATGATCAAATAATGTTAACTAAATTCTTCACTGTATTTTAAAATTCCCTAAATTCAGTAGTCCAATACTTTTATAATCATTTTCTCTTTTCTGAAAATTATGTACATTGAACCATAATCATTTTTAAGCCTGCTTTTTGTAAAAAACAAAACTTACAAAATAAACTTTCAATCTTAAAAATAAGAATTATTAAAGTTACTAATAAAGTTGAAAGATGAAAAACATCTTTCTCCTTAGAGCAAGTATCAAATTTGTTATGCTAACATTTCTATATAAAGTGATTTATATACTTGCATTTCTGCATGAGAATGTATGTCATAGTAAAACATAGCACACTCTTACCCCAGCTTTGAAAATCCCAGTGAAGTTCTAGATAAAAGTCACCTAGCTGAAAAAAAATATGAATAATTAACCATAGTAAACAGCTCTTATATCTGCTTAATATATTGCTTTAAAAAAAATCTATTAATATCTAAAGTCTATATAGGCGAGATTAGGAAATATAAAGAATTAATTTCAGTGTTTAGAGTTTTGAGCAAACCAACAAGTATGTCTGGTTACTTAAAATAAAACATTATAGTAGCACTCATTACTATATTTAACTACAAAGGAAAATATGCATCACTGTATCTGAAACTGATAGCCATTTAAATTGGTTATCAAAAATATTCCATTTCTCAGCATAATAAATAATAAATATAGGTATTATTTTGAAACATTAACTGTACAAGTGTTATTAAAAATGACTACCAAAATGATTATTTGCACAGTCTCATACTACTGTAAAAAAATGGTCTACTACAACAGAAATCTCTTTTCTGTAAAGGGATAATACAAGTTTTACTAAACCTGAAATATGTCATCTTACAATAGCTTTAGGGAAAATGTTTATTTCACAAATTAGAAGCTAGACATCAAAGGCTATAACTATTAAGAGAACTACTATATTCAAATACTCTTTCAAAAAATGGATACATCCAGAACATAAGCATTACAACTATAGCAATAAGTTAATCTTTCCTATTTCAAACAATGAAAAAGTGAATGTTAATAGCAGGTATTATTACAACATCAGTAAATCATTTCTCTGACTCTTTCTGTATCTCTTCAGATTTCAAAAAAGCCAAAAAAAAATTTTTTTTTCAAAAACGAAAAACAGCCTTACTGAGAGAAGACAGGCTTTCATCACATCATCAGTACAGGTCTACTTTCTCCCACAGTTCTCTCAGGCAGCAGAAATACAGAGGAAGAGAGTAACAATAGAAAACAAAACCACTCTTCCTTTCTATGCCAATATCCCCAGCTATTAGCACTAGGAGGTAGGGCAGACAAAAAGAATTTTTGTCATATAAAGAAAATACAAACTGTTCCTTATTGCAACAGCAGCTTTAGCTGTTAAGACAATCTTCCAATTCATCTGATAAGGAAAAACAAGTAGTTCACTATGAAAGTTTTGAGATAGACTGTGCTAGGGTCCTGTGGTCCATTATTTCACTTCTAAGAAACACAGTCAACAGCATTCTTTGGATTCACCTGTGGAGGTTTTAAGTTGCTCGGCTTATCAGTGTTGCTAGGAGGGCTTCATTTGTTTTATGGATTTTACATTTCTTGATTTTTATATATCTCAAAACTTTCGTTATGACCCACATAATTCCTTTTTTATACAGTTCTTATTTAATTTACTGAAAATGAATCTTTATCTACTAAGATTATATTTATACATTATTACAGTATTTTATAATTTCAACTATTGCTTAATTTAAGCATGATTTTTATCACTTCTTGACCCTTAATAATCAGTGAGAATTTAGACAATATATTTTTTTAAATGCTTAAAACTACACTTACAATGATTATTTATGTGCAAAATCAGCAAAGAAATATGTCCTACCTCTTTCAGGGCTTTTAATAATCGAGGTCGTTTTTCTTCAACGCTTTCCCTGGATTGCTGCTTAAGCTTCCTTAAAAGAGCTGTAACTAAAGTTTAAATTAAAAATATAATAATTAATTTAAAGTAATTTTCATCATGCTATAAAAAAATCACTGGATTATTATACATATAGACGGACAATACATGTATATATGTAGAGGTGTATGTGTGTATATGTATAGCTATAAAACCAACATATTTTAAAAAGCAAAAATATCAAAGAGCATTGTTTACGTAACTGAAGGTCTCTTCAAATGTAACAGAAGCTGAGACACAGAAGTCAGGGAAGACAGGACAACAGTGTGCAAGGTTCTCCCATCTCCGCATCCTTACCAACATTTATCATTGCCTGTCTTTTTGAGCCATTTTAGGCTGGGCAAGGTAATGAGTGCCTGTAATCTTAGCACTCTGGGAGGCTGAGGTGCGATGATCACTTGAGGTCAGGAGTTCAAGTCTAGCCTAAGCAGGAGTGAGACACCTCATCTCTATAAAAAACACAAAAATTAGCTGGGTGTGATGGGGTATGCCTCTAGTCCCGGCTACCCAGGAGTCTGAGACAGGAGTATCACTTATACCCAAAAGTCTGAGATTACAGAGAGCTCTGATGACACCAATGCATTCTAGCCAGGGTGATAGAGCAAGACTCTTGTCTTGAAAAAAAGAAAAAAAAAAAAAAAGAGCCATTTTAACTGCAGCAAGATAGATGACGTCTCATTGTAATTTTGATTTGCATTCTCCGATGACTAATGATGTTGATCATTTTTCCATATACCTGTTGGCCATTTATATGACTTTGAGAAATGCCTATTTAGGGCAGCGGGTAGGGCACCGGCCCCATATACCAAGGGTAGCAGGTTCGAACTGGCCCACAGCCAAACTGCAAAAAAAATAGCCAGGCGTTGTGGCAGGCGCCTGTAGTCCCAGCTACTCGGGAAGCTGAGGCAGGAAAAGTGCGTAAGCCCAGAAGTTAGAGGTTGCTGTGAGCCGTGACGCCAAGGCCCTCTAGGGAGAGCGATAAAGTGAGACTCTGTCTCTTTAAAAAAAAAAAAAAAAAAGAGAAAGAGAGAGAGAGGCCTATTTAGATCTTTTGCTCATTTTTCTTTTTTTATGTTTTGCTGAGACAGAGTCTTACTTTGTCACCCTTTGTAGATTACTGTAGCATCATAGCTCACAGCAACCTCAAAGTCTTGGGCTCAAGAGATCTTCCTGCCTCAGCCTCCCAAGTACCTGGGACTATAGGCACCCAACACAACACTTGGCTGTTTATAGAGATGTGGGTCTAACTCTTGCTCAGGCCGGTCTCAAACTCCTGAGCTCAAGCAATCCACCCTACCTCAGCCTCTCAGAGTGCTAGGATTACAACTATGAGCCTTTTGCTTATTTTTTAATTGAATCACTTGATTTTTTTTTTCCCCCTATAAGGTGTTGGAGTTCCTTATTTATTCTAGTTCTTAACCACTTCTCAAACAGGTAGTTTGCATATTTTCTCCCATTCTTTCCCAAACTGTCTCTCCACTTTGTTGATTCGTTTCCATTGCTATGCAGAAGCTTTTTTGCTTGATGTGATCTACTCCATTTTGTTTTGGTTGCTGTGCTTTGGGTGTATACTCAAGAAATCATTGCCCAGATGAATGTCCTAAAGCATTTCTCCAGTGTTTTCTTTTAGTAGTTTTATAGTTTAAGGTCATAGATTTAAGTGTTCAATCTATTTTGATTTGATTTTGTATATGACTAGAGGTAAGGGGCTAGTTTCAATCTTCTGCATATGAATATCCAGTTGTCTCAGCATCATTTATTGAAGAGACTGTCCCGTTCCCACAGTATGTTTTTGGCATCTTTGTCAAAAAGGTAAGTTCACTATAGATGCATGCCTTTTTTCTGGGTTCTCTATTCTGTTCCATTTGTCTATGTGTCTGTTTTTATGCCAGTACCATGCTGTTTTTGGTTACTACAGCTCTGTAGCATAATTTGAAGTCAGATAATATGATTGCTCCAGTTTTGTTCTTTTTTCTCAGGATGTCTTTGCCTATACTGGGTTTTTTGTGATTCCACAAAAATTTTAGCATTATTTTTTCTGTTTTTGTGAAAAACGCCATTGCTATCTTAATAAGGATTACATTGAATCTATAGATTGCTCTGAGGATATGAACATTTTAACAATATTGATTTTTCCAATCCATGAACATGGAATGTCTTTCCATTTTTTTGTCCTCTTTAATTTCTTTCATCCGTGTTTTATAGTTTTCATTATAGAGACCTCTTATTTCTTGGGTTAAGTTTATTTTTAGATGTTTTATTTCACCTGTAACTATCATAAATGGTATTACTGTCTGGGTTTCTTTTTCAGATTGTTTACTGTTGGCATACAGAAATGCTATGATTTTTGATTTTGTATTCTATAACTTTACTGAATTTGTCTATCACTTCTAATAGGGTTTTTTGTGGTCTTAGTGGTTTTTCTAGATATAAGATCATGTTTATCTGCAAACAAGGATAATTTGACTTCTTTCTTTCCAAATTGGATGCTATTTCTTTCTTTCTCTTGCCTGATTGCTGTAGCTAGAACTTCCAGTACTATGCTGAATAACAATAATGAAGTGGGCATTCTTGTCTTGTTCCAGATCTTACAGGAAAGACTTTCGGTTTTACCAATTCAGTCTCATACGAGCTGTGGGTCTATCATATAGTTTTTATCATATTGAGGTAAATTCCTTGACCACTTTGAAAATGTATGACAAAGAGAACTTAACCTACTCCAGGAGTTGAGGAAAGATACCTCTCAAAAGATATAAGTTGAAATCTAAATGAAAGACTGGCAGTTCAAGGTAAGGCAACAAACCAACATGGACTGCTGTCTCTTTCTCTCCACACTAACATTTTATCTGCCACAAAAATAAGAGAAAGGCTGACAAACTTCCCCAAATTTCCATAAGTATACCATAACATAAATTCCTACAAACTGTGAGCAACTCCTAGAGAAACAACGAACTAGATCATAACATGCATGGGAAACCAGCGCTGTCCTGATCAGAGGAAAACCAGGGACCATGGAGGAGGGATAAATTAGGGAAAAGGACCTTTAAGTGCTATCCATATAATTCCTTGATACTGGTGTAGGAGGTTGATGCCTAGTCACCAGGCAACCAATGTAATGCAGAAAAGCAATATCATCTTCAAATTTTATTAATTTTAAAGTAAAATGATTCTAAATAGTCTCTGACAAGTCATTTAGCACTGTTCTGTAGCAAAAGAACATTGGCAAAATTATCAAAAATCAGAAAAAAAGACAAATAGGCAAAAAAAAATTTACTAATAATATTTGATTTTTATATTTTTTTTAGATTGATTTTTTAAAATAAAAAATAATTTTCTTTTATTTTTCTTTCTTTTTTTGAGAAAGAGTCTCACTATGTCACCCTTGGTAAAGTGCCGTAGTGTCACAGTTAACAGCAACCTCAAACTCTTGGGCTTAAGTGATTCTCTTAACCTCAGCCTCCCAAGTAGCTGGGACTACAGGTGATTCTCTTGCCTCAGCCTCCCAAGTAGCTGGGACTACAGGCACCCATCAAAACGCCTAGCTATTTTTTTTGTTGTTATTGTCACTGTTGTTTAGCAGGCCCGGGCTGGGTTCAAACCGACCAGCCCTGGTGCATGTGGGCGGCACCCTAACCACTGAGCTATAGGTGCCAAGGCTAAAATACATAATTTTCTATGCTCAGAAAATTTTAATTTAATACAAGCTCATCAAAAATTTAAATCACAATACTTAAAATAATTTCAAAGTATATACATGTTTAATACCATCATAAATACATTTATATTAATATTTCTAAATATGCTATTAAAATTGCTTTTTCTTACATTGTCATCAATATCTGAAGATCTAAATATGTCCAATAAGAGTTATCAATTAATTATCTCTGTATAATAAAATTACTTTACAACCAGATCTCAAATAAGTGGGTATCAATCTTTTACCTTAAAATTTATTGTCAAGTATCTCTTAACTAATTTTTCCATGAAAACTTTATTGGCCTTCCCAATAGATTATGAATTCCTAAACAGTAGAGAATGTGTCTTTTTTGCTCTCCATTTGATACACACATATGCTTTACAGTAAGGGTTCAGTAAATATTCCTTGAATTTGAATAAAAGTATCCTGAAGTCACGAAATTCTCACTGTGCATCAGAAACTCAAAAACCCATCTAATTTCCTTTCCCCTCTGCTAGTGGTTAGAAAAAAACTCAGAGAAAGCTTCAGATGGCTTGTTGCAATTTTTAATGCATTCTCAGTCTCTTTGGGGTTTGTACATTTTTATTTCCCAGAAATAATTCTTGGATTTGGATTTCTTCTTCCTCTCATAAGGGTCTCCTGATCTTTGTCCAGAAGGAACAACTGTCAATGCATAACAAATATAAATATATATATATATATATATTTATATTTTTTTTTTTTTTTTTTTTTTTTTCATTTAGTTGTTAAATACATGTATCACAATTTTATCTCAAATTTTAGGCCCAAATATTGTTCAAGAAGTTCAGGAAGTCCATAAAAGTGTTAATATGTGGAATACATATGTAAAGCTAAACCATAAGAAAGTGACAAGAAGAGCCCACAACTTAGCTCTAACATCATAGGAGTGTTTGCATTTCTTTAATAAAACACTTTATTTCCTTCTGTAAAGCTAGACTTAATTGATCCTTTCAGCCTCAAACTGTAATATTAAATAAAGACAATATTTCCATTCATTCAGATTTAGATTTTATAAAACCTTCAACTATTGATATGTACTTGGTAAATAAGACCTTTACATGAAGTTAAAAAAAAATATGGATAGAATAAGGGAGAGGGGAGAAATTGAACACTCTGTATTTTGTAAAAGACCATGTAACATGTTTTAGAAATACTGTTTTAAAGACTAAAACAAAATAAAAAGTCTTGCTCCTCATTTCTAGCAAAGCCTATACCCAGTAACTAAACCAGATAACTGTTAAGACACCATTATTATTTTTAGTTCCAATTAATAGTCCATATAATTAAGCAGTTGCTAGAAGGGACAGATAGGTCTCAGCTTTAAAAAAAAAAAAAAAAAAAAGTCCTTTATTCTGGAACACCAATAAGGCAGAACGCTGCAAAAGGAAAACAAATAGTAAACATATACTGAAACCCACTTCCTCAATTCTTTCTGTGTACTACTGACTGTTCAAGTTCCTAAGTCATGAATAATTCATATATATTTACATATAACTGTAAAAGTTCATCATATGGAAATTTACACTAAAGAAAAATATTTCAAATTCATCACTTTATATTTTTATAATATACATCAACAACAGTAATTCGTATTGCTTACTCATCTGTCTATCTCCATAGCTGATGGCTTCTGCCAGAGGGCTCCATCCCTGAGCATTTTTCACCTTTACTGGAGCATTGTGAGCCAAAAGTAAATGGGCACATTCTGCAATATAAAGTGGTAATAATATCAAGATTTTTAGAATCTCTAAATATAAATATCATATAGAAGTTTAATATACCAAGTTAATGTAAATCTATGAATAATGACTATGTCAAATTAAGTAATTTAGGAGTTCCTATATATTTAAACACTAAGTTATTTCACATTCCTAGATTCCATAAGTAACCATTCTGCTACTTAAAAACAAACTGGAACTTTCTGCACAGAAAAGTATTATATTCCCTAATAATTTTTCCCAAGAGTGTTTTGAGAATGTTTCTATACTCTAAAAGACAACTTAAGAACCTTAGGAGTAATTTACACCCAAATACCTAATATGTAATAAGACCCAAGATAGGATTTGTATGCCTTTAATGTCAAATAGAAAGTTCACTATTTCAGGGAAAAAAATAATGTGTTTTCAAAAAGGATCAATAATGTTTCCATAAATCCTTAATTTGCAAATTTTATAATTCTTGTGGTTGGACAAAACATCCCAAAAGAGGGCAAAATCCTGCTTATGACAAGTCTGTTTTTCATGTAATCAAAATTAGGTACAGCATTTCTTTTCTTTTCTTTTTTTTTTTTTTGAGACAGAGTCTCACTTTGTCGCCCTTGGTAGAGTACTGTGGCATCACAGCTCATAGCAACCTCCAGCTTTTGGGCTTAGGCGATTCTCTTGCCTCAGTCTCCTGAGGCTGGGACCACAGGCACCCACCACAACGCCTGGCTATTTTTTTTTGTTGTTGTTGTTGCAGTTTGGCGGGACCTGGGTTTGAACCCACCACCCTCGGTATATGGGGCTGGCACCCTACTCACTGAGCCACAGGCACCACCCAGTACAGACATTTCTATAGGATGAAAAAACTTTTTTTAATATTAAAAAAAGTATATTAACAGGAAATAAATTAAAACTGAGGCCAGGGGAAATTGTGGTATGATAGCCATTCATTTGTTCAATCAATCATTTGGCAAATATTTACCAAATGACAGTTTTAATGCCATTTCTAACCACCTGGTACTGTTTTTAAGCATAGAAGAAAAAACAATAAGGTCTTCTTATGAGAGAGCTTTTATCCTATGTTGGAGAACAATAAATAAATTAACATATACAAGGGAAAATAAATACAATGGTAAGTACTCTGAAGGAGCTAATGGTGTTGTGACAGCGTCATAAGGGTAGGCTAAGGTGGAAGAAGAAGCACTACTTTACCACCATTCATAGTGATAGAAGAAACACAAATAATAGTGGGGAACTTTATTTAACACAGAAACTTCACACAGATTTTTAAATCTGCTAATAGTATATAAGAATATATAAACAAGAATGTTTATTTCAATGTTTTTTTGTAGTGGCAATTATTCTGAAAACAAAATGAATGCTCATATGGGGGTAGTAAGAGCCTTATGTCACATGTACATTACTGAAGTAATATATAGCTATTTTTAAAGAATAGAGTCATATCAAAAAGAGGAGTCAGCCTGAATGGTCAGCAACTAGCCAAGTATGGAAAATTTAGCATCAAAAAGAATAACGGGACCAGTCTGTGGCTCACGCCTGTACTCCTAGTACTCTGGAAGGCCATGGCAGGTGGACTGCTTGAGCTCAGGAGTTTGAGACCAGTCTGAGTAAGAGCAAGACCCCACCTCTAAAAATAACCAGGCGTTATGGCAGGCACCTGTAATCCCAGCTACTTAGGAGGGTGCAGTAAGAGGATTACTTGTGCCCAAGATTTGATGTTGCTGTGAGATACGATGCCACAGCACTCTAGCCTGAGCAACAGAGTGAGACTCTATCTCAAAAAAAAAAAAGGAAAGAAAGAAAAGAAAAAGAATGGGCTAAAGAGTGACAACATATTGAAAAATAATAATTGGGCTCAGCACCCGTAGCACAGTGTTTATATAAGGCACCGGTCACATGCACCAAGGATGGTGGCTTCAAACTGGTCCAGGCCGGCTAAACATCAATGACAAGAGCAACAAAAAAAAAACAATAGCCGAGCATTGTGGCGGGCACCTATAGTCCCAGCTACTTGGGAGGCTGAGGCAAGAGAATGGCTTAAGCCCAAGAGTTTGATGTTACTGTGAGCTGTGACGCTACGGCACTCTACCAAGGGCTACATAGTGAAACTGTCTCAAAAAAAAGAAAGAAAGAAAAAGAAAAATAGTAATTGATAAGCCCACAACATCAAAAAGAAAAGAGGGCAAGTTCTTCTTTATAGAAAAATAATGTAATGACAGCTAGTAAATTGCAAAGAAATGATAAAATTAGAAAATTAGCATATTATAACACCCTTTGTAATAAATAATTTAGGCAAAAGTCTTTAATAAATGCTAAAACCACTAGGTAAGAGGCTATGTGCTGGGAAATAGTATATTCACCTGTACCAAACTACCCCAAGACTACTTACTAACAGAAAAATATTTTACACTGGCTATATCTGAAGATCACCACCTTAAGCAAGAAATCAAACATAGCGGCATTAACCATGGAATCACCTAACATTGTGTGTTTCCTAATGTGATGCAATATAAGGTTCTTAACTTCGCCTAAGAAGTATTCTTTCCAGAAACATTTAACTTGATTCTAATCAAGTTTCTATGGCTAATACTTAATTCACAGAAAAGACAAAGGGTAAGACACAAGTTTCAAAAATACCAAGAGAAAATGATCAGGCAAATTCAAGACAGAGGACATTCACCAAGTTAACTGAGCAAGACTTTTTAAAAAGTCAGGCACACAGATGACAATTTTAAGATTTAACAACCAAATGCAATAAGTGAAACTCAATTGGGTCTTGTTTCAATATAAAACAAACACCTATAAAAGATATATTTGGAACAACTGGAAAAAATTGAATATGCATTGGCTATGAGATAACAATATTATTAATATTCTTTAGTGTGATAATAATGTGGTTATAAAAGAATACCTGTATTATCAGAGATGCATGCTGAAGTATCTAGGGATAAAATGTCCTGTCATTTATGTTAATTTTCAAATGGTACAGTAAAAATAACATATAACACAAAGAAAGATAAAAAAAATATAATACAATGTTAATTACTGAACCTATATGGAAAATATTTGAGTGTTCACTGTGATCATCTGTCATATTTTCTGTATATTTAAATTTTTCATGATATGATATTGAAAGAGAAAAAGCAATGAGGCCATGCATGGTGGCTCACACCTGTAATCCCCAAACTTTGGGAAGTCAAGGCGGGAGGATTGCTTGAGGTCAGGAATTCTCTATCAACCTGTGGCTCACACCTGTAATCCCCAAACTTTGGGAAGTCAAGGTGGGAGGATTGCTTGAGGTCAGGAATTCTATATCAATCTGGGCGATATAGGGACACCCTGTCTCTACAAAAAAATGTAAAACTTAGCTGGGTGTGGTGGCATATACCAGTAGTCCCAGCAACTCAGGAAGCTGAGGTGGATCTCTTGATCCCAAGAGTTTGAGGTTACAGTAAGCTATGATCACACCACTATACTCCAGCCCACAATAGAGTGAGACCTTGCCCCTATTAAAAAAAAAAAAAAGAAGAAGAAACAAACAAACAAGGGAAGGATGGAGGAAGGGAAAAGAAATTTTAAAAAATCAACCAGTTTGATGAAAGTATTTCAAATTGTATATAAAACCAGCAAATTGTACCCCATAATTGCATTAATGTACCCAGCTATGATTTAATTAAAAAAAAAGAAAAAGAAAAAGAAATTTTTAAAAATAAAAAAAAAATGGAAATGAATTGGAGCCATCCTAGCAGGCTGAAAGGAATTTTCACAGTGTATTGCCAATGATACCATGTTATCTCCTAAATACAGAAGTGTGTTATGATTACTTTTTTTTTTAAGAGACAGAGTCTTATTTTATCACCCTTGGTTGAGTGCCGTAGCATCACAGCTCACAGCAACCTCCACCTCCTGAGCTTAAGTGAATCTCTTGCCTCAGCCTCCCAAGTAGCTGGGACTACAGGCGCCTGCCACAATGCCGGGCTATTTTTTATTGCAGTTTGGCTGGGGCCAGGTTCAAACCCGCCACCCTCGGTATATGGGGCTGGCGCCCTACCCACTGAGCACAGGTGCTGCCCTATAATTGCTCTTTTAAAAAAGGAATGACCAAAAAAATCACACATATGAGTATGTGTGTTCAAAAATATATATACATATTTGTATACAATAATAATAAGAAGCATAGGGGAAAGGATGGGAGAATACCCAGTATGTTATAACATGGATTATCCCTGTTTATTCGGAGAAGTGTTTTAGTAAAAAGACTGACGATGAAAAGCCAAGCTATTAATAAAAAGGATTTTTAAAATGTGAAGAATAAAAATAAATGGACCCTCCCCCCAAAAAAATAATCTATCAAGGTTTTTTTTAAGGGTTTGTATACATATTTGTATGTGTACAGGCATAAGTAAGGGGAAGATAAACAGGGACTTCCGAGGCTATTTCATAGCCTCGACTATTTGATAGACTTTTGAGTGAAAAGAAAAATATGGCAAAATACTTCACAGTGATCCTATTTCAGTAAAAACAAAGTCCTTGTGTTGTTGTAAGTAAAGAACAGGTGCGAAAGTATATGCAAGAGGCCATAAATATTAATTATATCAGAAAAAGAAGTGGAGAGATGTTTATGTATCTTTGCACTTTATTATTTCACTTGTTTCAACATTCATGTATTAATAACCACAAAATCATCAAAAAATATTTTAATAAAAATTATTTAAAAAGCAGGATGCACAACATTATCTAAAGCAATATTCCAATTGTATAAAATAAGGTACAAGATTAGTATAAGATTTACGTATTATGCTAGACATGTCAAAAGTGTTTTCTGATATGCCACAAAGCCTGAAGAATGGGAGCCCTTCACTCACTAACTGAAGTGGAGACTGGCAGCTAACAAAAAATCAAATAATCACATATGCAAATGACCTTAATTTTTATACTTAAAGTATTGGATCAATCAAATGTCCTCTCTCAACAATGAATAAGAATAGCAATGAATACTAAAAAAACAAGGCAGTTAACAACTGGGCACTAAGTCTTAAAGAATGCATACATGTGCAAGGAGGAAGTTGGGACTGGAGGAGTACGGACACACTCAAATTATGGAAAACAGAAATCACATGTAAACAAGAACCATAATGGTGATAAAATACAGAGAGTGTGGATGGGATAAATAGGACAGCTGGCAATAGACCAGAACGTCCAGAGAGATCCTTATGAGACTGAGAAACCATATTAATTCTGGAGTTATTTCAGGGAAAAAACAAAAATCCACCCCTCCCACCAGGCTACATGGCTAGTTGCCTCAACAGACCCAGAAATTCAGAAAAAAAAATCAGACTTCTATGGTAAAAAAGAATAAAGTTATTCAGTAGATTAAAATGAGAAAAAGGAAGCAAATCAAAGTGTCGAAGTCCTCTAAGGCGTATCTCTCTTTCCCTCAACCAACAAACAGTATTTGACTGTCCTGGAAATTTTTCTGTATTTACAAACAAGTATAAAACAGAAAGTGCCTCTCAACAACAAAATCATTAAAGGTACAGTATATCTCAACAGAGGAAGATAAAAAAAAGAAAAAAAGACAGACTGTCTAAACTGAGCCATGGTATAATGTAAAAGCAAGTTATAGAACACTAAGTGTAAGGTAGATGTTTTATCTTCTACTACATGCCTCAATCTCACTCTTGAAGAACCAAATATAAAAAGTATAAAAGGACCTTAAGGAAACAAAGCAAAAAAGGGTACACAACTGGAAAACCGTAAATGGATCAGTATTTGTGGGTTGTGCTTACTCTACATGAAAAGGACACAGAACAAATACCAACGGTATTTGCAGATCCTGAATTATTTAACCAAGTATTTCGCAAAATACATTCTATAGAACACTAGTTTCTCAAAATACTTGTGAAAAAGAGCAAGCATCAAATAACTGTAGGGACCATTATCCACTGTGGCCAACACATGCCTCAACTTGGAACTTCATAATGTGTATTAGCATATCAAAGTTCTAACAAGTTCCACAAGAAATAAAACTGTTTTATTTTTATCAACCCAGTATTTTCCAGAAAGCTCATTTATCCTCTAAATACCTATCAATATTCCATAAAATGAATGTTTTATGATCCATTTTAAAACAAACTGATATAAACCTATGACAGCATAATAGCACATTCACCTAAAATTAGAACACCTAGAATGGTAGACGAGTTTCATTTCACCATCCAATTCTGATAAATCCACATTGACTACTGAAGTGCTAACTTAGGAAGGATTCTATTTTTTTTTTTTTCTTTTTCTTTTTCTGAATTCCCTGACCCAACCAGGAGAAGAAAGGATTCTTCTAGAATAGCAATCAGACTTGGCAAGCTGTGTGTTGACAACCTTTCACATAGACCAGGGGTGGCGAACATGCGGCTCTCAAGCCGCATGCGGCTCCCGGCCAAAATGAATGCGGCTCTTTGCCTCTTATCATTATTTTGTATACTGTGGCTCTTTGCCAAGTTTGGATTTTGTTATGCTGCTTCTGAGGAGGGACCTCTGAGGAGAGATCT
>CAUYPK010055189.1:0-24388 GCA_963574355.1 Loris lydekkerianus
AAGGATACAGGGCCTAAAGGTGATAAGTAACATAAGGGTAAGGGTCAGGGGAAGAAGGTAGGGTAAAAAATCATGTAGGCCCATCCACAGGGGATTTTCTGAAATTTCTTTTCTTCACTTTTCTAGATCTTCTTGGAGTGTTTTGATCTTGTTTTGCACGATTCCAGATCTGTTGGCATAAAAGTAGCACTTCTCCTGCAAAAATAAACAGATGCCTCCCTTTTTGGCAGTTAATAGGTCTAATCCCCTTCTTGTTGGGGCAAGTATTTAAGGTCTCTTGCCAAAACCCAAATGGGTTGTTTCTCATTTTTTTTTTTTTGTTTGTTTGTTTATTGTTAAATCATAGCTGTGTACACCTAGTGCAATCGCCTGTACCTTTTCTAACATGCACCGTATTAATTTGAGTTCTCTATAGATCCTCATTATCAAGCTTTTGTCTGATCCATAATATGCAAATATCCTTTCCCATTCTGACAGTTGCCTATTTGCTTTGGTTACTGTCTCTTTAGCTGAAGAAGATATTCAGTTCAATTATTTTGTTTATTTTTGTTGTTGTTGCAATTGCTGTGGAAGTCTTCTTCATAAAATCTTTCCCCAGGCCAATATGTTCAAGTGTTTTCCTCACACTTTCTTTAAGGCTTTATATTGTTTTGTGCCTTATATTTAAGCCTTTTATTCATCATGAATCAATTTTTATAAGTGGGGAAAGGTGCAAATCCAGTTTCAGTCTTTTACATGTGGTTACACAGTTCTCCCAGCACCATTTACTAAATAGGGATTTCTTCCCCCAATGTATATTCTTGTTTGGTTTATCAAAGATCGGATGGCTATAAGATATTAATGTTTCATTTCTATTTGGTTTTCTATTTGGTTCCACTTGTTTTATTTCTATTGGGTTCCACTTGTCTATGTCTCTATTTTTGTGCTAATACCATGCTGTTTTGATCACTATGGCCTTGTAGTATAGGTGAAAGTCTAGTAGGGTGATGCCTATCTGACAAATAACTGTTATCTTGACTATGCAGAGAATACATAAGTTGGTAATAAGAACACAAATAACCAAATTTTGAAAATTGGAAAAATATTTGGACACTTGAACAAAGATGCAGATGACAAACCCATGAAAATATATTTGACATGATTGTCAATAGATTATGCAATTTAGTTCTACTGAGACCTCCCTTTGTACACATTAGATTGGCTACAATTTTTAAAAGATTGACCATATTAAGTGTTGTCATGGTTGTAGAGGTTGAATTTTCATATACTATTTCTGGGCATATAAAAATGCATAACAAGTTATGAAAATAAGCTGATATATATATTTTTAAAGTTAAATGTTCACTTGAGGTACAATCTAATCATTCTATTCCTAGGTATTACCCATCATAAATGAGAACATATGTCCACAGAAAGACTTGTTCCTGAATGTTCACAACACCCTTATTTGTAATAATCACAAACTGAAAACAACCCAAATGTTCATCAACAGCTGAATGGTTAAACAAATTGTGGTATCCATACTATGGAATACTACTAATCAATATAATGAAAAGAACTATCATTATAGGCAATAAGATGCAATGACATGGGTGAATCTTAAAGGAATTGTACTAAGTAAAAGAAGTGAACATAAAACAGCATACACTCTACAGTTCTACTTTTATAAAATTCTAGGAAATACAAACTAATCTGTAGTGAGAGAAAGCACATCAGTAGATCAGTAGTTGCCTGTGGATGTGGGTGAGAGAAGGGATGGTTTACAAAGGAACATGAAGAAACTGTGGGGAATGATGGCTATGTTCATTATCTTGGTTGTATTGGGGGCTTCAAGATTGGTCACAAATGTAAAATTGTACACTTTAAATGTGCAGGTTATTGTGTCTCAGAAAATTTCTAATTTGGAATTACTAAGTTTTGTTTATCAAAGGACAAACTTTAAAGACTTAACAGAGAATCGACAGACAGGGTGAAGGTATTTGCTACACGTATACTTTACCATGGGCTTATAAATAGAATATATAATGTGTTCTTAAAAATAAATAAGAAAAAAATTTAGGTTACTCCTTTTTTAGGTTGAACAAATATTTAAAAAGGCACTCCACAGATATTCAAATTTTTAATACAGGTAAAGAGTTGCTGTGCATTATTACTTATTAGGGAAATACAGATTCAAACTATAAGCAGATGTTCAGCAAGTCAGATAAAATTAGAAGAACAGACAATAACAAGTCTTGAAAAGAATATGGGGCAGTTGAAAATCTTTATACGGTGCTGATTTGGTTTGATGTTTATGTTATTGTCACTTTGGAAAACAATTTTGCAATGTCTACTAAAGCTAAACATACATATACCCTACAACCCAGGAATTTCAGTTCTGGGTATTAATCAATGGAAATAAATTTCGATGTCTACCTAGAGATAGGTAAATAATGTTGATAATATTTTATTTCATCACAATACTAATTCAGAAATAATCAAGAGGTCAATTAATTTTAAGATGGGCATACAATGGATTATTACATGGTAATAAAAAAGAATGAACTACTGTTCACACAAGGGCATAGATCAATTTGATAGGCACAATGTTGAATAAAAGAGGGATACAAAAATTGTATAGTAGATTATACCATCTAAATAGAACATTTGAGACCAATTGATTATAAGAGGCTAACAGAGCTTTATGGGATCTGGAAATTTACATTACTAAGCATAAAATGTTTGGTTTGCTTAAGTACTATGATGACAGTTGATATCTCTGACATTTCACTTTGATACTTCTTATTTTATTTTTATTGTTAAGGTACATCCTCGTTCTTTCAAATGCATGTTTTGGCTTGTGCTTATGTGATTAACTTTTAAAAACATTTTTAGAGCAATTCTTTAAAAATCATGGATAAGTCAAACATTTGTGTTATTTTTAAATATGAATTCTGTTATGGAACCAAAGCCATGCAGACAGCTTGAACTATCAACAAAATCTTTGGGAAGGACGTGGCTAATCAGTGCACAGTACATAAATGGTTTGAGAAGCTCCCTTCTGATAATTTTAATCTTGAAAATGATCTATGTGGGTGACCTGAGACCAAGGTGGATAGTGATGAGCTGAATACTATACTGGCACAAATCCATCTCAACCTGTCTGTACATTAACAGCAAGGTTTGACATTATTACTACAATAATACTGGACCATTGGAAACACATCAGCAAGGTAAAGTAGCTGGATAGATGGGTTCCACATGAATTAAAAGCATGTCAGAAGAGACACTATCTCAAAGCTTGCCTTTCTTTTCTGTCGTGACAAAAAGGCAAACTGTTTCTAAACCATATTATTACATGTGATGAAAAACAAATTATTTTTGATAATTGTAAACATTAACCATAGTGGTTAAAGATGAAGTGCTGAAACAGTCTAAATCTGAATGTTCATCAAAAAAAAAAAAAAAAAAAAATGAAAGAAAGAAAAAAATGCTAATGTTGTCTTTTTGGTGGTCCAACACTGGAATCATCCAGTACAGCTTCATGCAACCTGGTCAATTGATTACAGTGGATGTCCACTGCAGCCAATTGGATGAAATGAGGATGTTTGAGAGTAAGCAACCAGGATTGGTCAACAGGCCAATCCTCTTGCAAGACAACAGTGGACTACATCTTGCACAAACAGTGCTGCTCAAACTATAGAAGCTGAATTTGGAAACTCTTGTTGCACCTTATTCACCAGACCGTGTACCAACTGACTACCACTTTTTCCAGGCTTTGATCCACTTCTTGGAAGGAAAAATATTTAATTCTAAACAAGCTGTGGAAAAATGCTTTTGAAATTTCTTTGCCACTTGCTCTTGAGGTTTCTCCCTGCTGGCATAAACAAGCTACTGTTTAGATGGCAAAACTGTGTCCGTAGTTTAGGTACATACTCTGATTAAATGTATTGCTTCTTCTTTGAGATATAATTAACTAAACTTTTGATTTGAAATCAGACATTTTAGTTTTAGTGACTTTAATATTTACATGGCTGTATATGATGTAAAATATCATCAAATTTTACATTAAAGATTTTTTACCTTTTACTTGATATAAGTTGTATCTTATTAAAAAAGAAACTCAAAAGGTATAAATCCCCTTCAAGTATAAATGCCTCAGACAATGGAATTTAAATAAACACACATACATGTACATCTACATAAATACCCATAGATAGACTTACAGATACAAAAGCAGATACTTGCAGGTATATTAATAGAATATTTCTGAAAGGATACACAACTGATTATGAAAAGCAATGAAAACTATTCTGACTTTTCATAATACACCCTTTTACATCTTTTACTTTGAACATATATTTTCCATTTTAAACAAAAAATGAAGGAGAGTGGTTAGAAGAAAGTATTAACAAAATAGTGCAATCCTGTTCTGGAGTCTGCTTAACTTGTGTTATTCTTTACTTCTGTAACTTAGTGATTGAAAGAATTCAGAACATATTGTTAAATGACCTTGTAGAAAGTTACATGTAGAAAGTTGTATAAAATTGTCTAATGTTTGGAGTAGGATTTTATTTTTTCTTAATTTTATTTATTTGGTTGTTTATCTTTTTATTACTAGGGATAAGTGTTATTTATGTGTTTATTGACATCTCAGATTGGCAGGTACCCAGGGGAGTTTGGTAATAAACTGTTTTAGAGAATATGTGAAAAGGTGGAAACTAAGTGTGTGTATATATAAATATATATATATATATATATATATATATATTTTATTTTTTTCCAATTTTTTTTTTTTTTTAATTTCGGATTAATGTAAGGGTACATGCAATTAGGTTACATTGTTTGTGTTTGTTAGATAAAGTCCAAGTTATAGTTGAACCCTTCACCAGGAGGTGTGCCATATACCCACATTGTGCTCCTTAGGTGAGAACACACAGACTCTCCTCCCTCCTTCCCGCTCCCTCCTTCCTTTTCCTCCTCTTGAATTTAATTGTGTTTTTCTCTTTTGGAGTAGGATTTTAATTCTAAACATTTAGGAATTTAAGAACACAAGCAGGTTTGCTAATAGAATTGTTGGCTGGTGCATTCACAACGCTGTTGAGAGTCTCTTCCTTTTCATCTTAAAATGTGAAGTGAGGCATAAAAAGACTTCAGAGGGCGCCCGTAGCACAGTGGTTACAGTGCCAGCCACATACACTGAAGTTGGCAGGTTTGAACCCAGCCCAAGCCTGCTAAACAACAATGACGACTACAACGAAGAAATAGCTGGGCGTTGTGGCAGGCACCTGTAGTCCCAGCTACTTGGGAGGCTGAGGCAAGATAATCACTTAAGCCCAAGAGTTTGAGGTTGCTGTGAGCTATGATGATACAGCACTCTACTGAGGGCAACATAAACTGTCTCCAAAAAAAAAAAAAAAAGAAAAGGACAAGACTTCAGAGCATCGGTCCCCTTGTTCAAGAAAAGGCTGCAGAGTGCCTATACTCTTACTGTCATGAGCTTGAGCTTTGGGTGTATACATTGGTTTTCTCCATCAATTGTTTGAACCTTCTTCCCTTTTTGCGGAGGCATAAATTGGGGACTGCATTTGGCTAAAAACTTAATCAGTAGCAAGTATCCTAAGACTCAAGATAACCTAAACATTTGTGAAAGGCAAATTTGGAGAGGGAAAGGCTATGTCAACCAGTGTGATGAAAATGTGTCAAACAGTTCATGAAGCTAGTGTATGATGCCCCATGATCATATCAATGTACACAGCTCTGATTTAAATTAAAAAAAAAAAATGCTGTAGAAGAAAAAAAAAAAAAAAGAAAGAAAAGAAAGAAAGAAATTGCAATACATTGACCTTAGCTATGTTCTCCAGGTAAGTTTGGGTCAAATTGAACAAAAGCACATGAGTTTCCTTGCATTGGGTCCAGCTACGAGAATCATAGGCCTGTATGGCCCTTCCAGGGATGTTAGGAGCCAATGTTAGAACTGTACTTGAAAAAGAGCACCAAAGTTAAAATTCAAAAGCTAGGGAATGACTTGTTTTTACAGCAATGAGAGCTGGCATGGCCAATACTCCTCTGTGGTGACTTACATACTTATTCAGTGATTTAGACTGCTTCTCTGGCACGGGTCAAATGGCATATTAACATGGGATATAATCCTTTCTCACTCTGTCTGCAATGGCTCAGTGTGATATTGGCACCATATTAAGCTTCATTAACCCTACAACGCGTTGCCTTCTTACTCTTGGCACTCTCCTGCAGGCTGCAAGCAGTAACCCATGAGTAATCTGATTACCTACAACCGACTGTAGCCGCATGGAGTGGAGGCTGACTACAGAGTGGAACACAATTACAGTCTTTTGAGATTCAATTAGAAAGCTGCTGGTAAAGCTCCTTCAGAATTCTGAAACTGGCTCCAATAACCCCTCATGGTCTACACATTTCTTTAAGAGCAGATAGTAAATAATGAACTTAAAACAGCTTCACCAGTTCCTCATTTTTTTTTTTTTTTTTTTTTTTAAGAACTTGTCCTCCTGGAGTATGTAATAAACCAGGTTTGCAGTTAGAAACAGTAACTGTTTCCACAAACTCTGTAAGAGCTATTTTTTGCTTTCTCCAGAGCTGAAATGTTATTTATCTTTCCCACAGAATTATTCTGCTCTTAGGCTTCTTTGTGAATGGATATTAAAAATAAATGCTACTTAGCATGGAATGGAACATTATTAAAGGCTAATTGTCCTTTAAATCCAATCTGAGGTTAGGAAAAATTAAGCTTTGCATTTGAAAAACCAAAATCAAGACAAGATGTTCTAGACTGGATTATGTCATTCTGTGAAAGATCATAAGGCTCAATTATGCTAGCTACCATATCTATAAGATGTCATTTTTTGCTTGATGGTGGTCTGAATATCTAATTTCACATTTAAAATGAAGTGGTTTTGAAATGCAGGCTGGATGCACTTTAGTAAGAAGATGCTACAAGGATATTAAAATATATTTAGTAATGAATTATTTGCTTACTGTATTATCTTTTCCCCATATTTGACTCATCTTGTTTATTAGTTGTGAGATTTCTTTTATTTTCTTCCAGGAATTGGTGGCATGAATATAAGTTTTGGAGACAGAGTTGAGCCTGAATCCTGGCTTTGCCACAACCTATGTGACCTTGGAGGCTATTTAACTTTTTTTGGACCTTGGTTTTTCTTTCTTTTGAAAAAAGGAATAAAACTATCTTCTATCTAAACTATACAGAAGTTGTTACATTATCTTCCAGCAGTGTTCCAGACCCTGCATTGATGAAGGGGATGGCCCAGGACGTGAGGAGGAGTAAGCAGCCAACATTGTGTGTCTTTTTCCTTATCAAATTTCTAGATACCACTGGAAATTTCCAAGGCTTGTTATCAACTCATATCTTTTTTTTTTTTGTCACAATGTATCACAATATACGGTATTATGATGTAAGTACCTACTTTAATGCCATGAAACTGGAGGAATCATTACTAATTATTGAAGTGCATGGCTTATTAGTATTTGAGTATTTATCCTGAGTTTTGTTAAGTAGTATTTGAGTTTGAATGAATATGAGATTTTTCTTTTATGTCCACTGTCCTTTCTTCATAGAAAATGTGAATATACAATCAGTAAATTAAATCAAGTTCCAAAAAACTCATGCTAACCCTTCTGACTAATGCCAGTTTCTTGACTTCTGTGAGGTGAATTTATGAGTGTGAAAAATGTAAGCATTTTCAAATCTGAAAATTGAATGGTTACAAATGCTCAGAGCATATGAAAATCTCTCCACTTGACTCTGTAAGTGTTGAATGCCACACACATTCTTGAGACTGAAAGGCATGACTAAGGAACACTGTCTCCTTCCTCAACTCTGAAGATCACCAGGTGTCTGGTGAATTCCCACAGCTACTGGTTGCAATTGCAGGATTACGATGCATTTGATAACTAGTGGTGTAGGAGATCATGTCATCCACTGGCATCCATGAGTCAGATGGCTTAGCTAGGTCCAGCCATCACTGACAATAGTGTAATCCAACTTGCTTCTATCCATTTTACATGACACACTTTACCTTGTCATTATCAATAGTGAGTCGCTCTGTATCAACTCAGCTTTTATTATCAATCACCACAGCTTAGGGAAAGTTTTCCAAAGTTTTTCTGATACATTTTGCTAGAGTTCTATTATTTCATTAACTACAGCTGAGACATTAAGGCCAATTAGAGCCCTGAGAATCCAAAGTGACTTGTCTTAAACTGACATGCTTTTCAAAGAATAATCCTAAAAGCAGCCCTGGATTCAGCAGTTGGTGTAGACAGGCTGGCAGCATAGATAGCTGGTGTACATTATATTTTGTTCTTGTTTTTCACTTGACCCTTAATCACATCCACATCACCAGTAAGAAATCTAAATCAGTAACAATTCATAGGGAAATAAAAGGTCTTATGGAGTTGGTTTAAACTTTTCAAGCATCTGGTAAAATAAGCTTTTGAAAAAAGTACAACCATTCACTGTGTAGATTGGTCAGTAGTGTTCATGATTCAGAAAACCATTGCCATGCTTTTCTTTTTTCTTTTCTCTTTTTTGGTTCTAAGCCTGTAGTAATATAATCAAGAAAGCAAAGTTTGGCAATAAATTGTATCCTTATTTTCTTTCATATAGATTTTTTCCATTTTTATTTACTCTTGCACCCATAGCTAAGACCCTATTGCCACTGCCTAGGCTAAAATATTTCAATTTTTTCTCTTTCCCCCAGAATCGCATCCTTCTGATTCTTCAGGATAACCCCTGTTAGTGTATTTTCCTTCTTTCTGTGTAGATCTTCAAAATCACCACCATGTCTGTTCTTATTCTGTTCTGTTCTTATTCTTAGGCAAGTCTCAGTACACTCTTGTGTTTCCATCACAACATAAACTGGGTCTAAAAATATGGATGATAGCACAGATTTCACTGAAACTGTGTTTTATGAATAGTGTCAAGTTACATTGTATCCCCACAAACTACCTCCACAGGCTCTACAAGCATCTTTGCTCTTCTCCCAAAGTTCCTCTTCCCAGGCACTGTCTTACTGCTTACTTTTCTTATTTAGGAAATTTTTCTTTTTCTTCTCCTATTGCATTCTCACTTCTTTTTCTGGTTCAGGTAAACAAACACCTGCCTCAGCACCCAGCCTGCTGGGGTTGGGGGCAGCAGTGATGATACTTTTCACTGGGAGTCACACATGCTTTATTTCATTTAACCTTCACAACATGCCAAATGAGAAAATAGAGACTTGGAGGGGTTTAGTCCCCAAGGTCAAAATTACAAGGTAAAGCTGGAACAGAAACCAGATCATGCTGGCTCCAAGGTCCATGTCCCTCCCACTAAAGTTGCTTGTGAGATAATTTTAGGCAATGCTTAAGCTGACTTTTTAAAATTTTAGTAATTACATATTTATTGTAGTATGTGTTTAAAAATATATAGTGCAAGAAATATGAAATGTGATCTTATAGACACTTTTGCTTAATGTAACAAAAACAAGAGATTTTATTTAAAAGTCAAAGACTTTACCATTCACATCTCTCTAGCTTCTTTCCCATTGTTCTTTACTTAAATGCAGGCATTAGGTAGAAAGGTGCTATAGAACAGTGATGGTTAATGTTGTATGTCAACTTGACATGGCTATGGGATGGTACAGCTGGTACAACATTATTTCTGGGTGTGTCTGTGAGAGTGTTTCTGGAAAAGATTAGCATTTGAATCAGTGCACTGAGTAGAGAGGACTTTCCCTGGTGTAGGTGGGCATCACCCAATCAGTTGAGCATCTCAATAGAACAAAAAGGCCAAGGAAGGACAAATTTGCTCTGTCTGAGCTGGATATAAGTCTGCCCCTGCCTTCTTCTACCCTAAGTGATCAGCACTTCTTTTTGGACCTTTGGACTTGAACTGGGACACATACCATTGGCTCTCCTTGTTGTCAGGCCTTTGAGTTTGGACTGGAACTATACCCCTGGAACTCTGGGCCTCCAGCTTGCATGAGGGATATTACAGGATTTCTCAGGTTCTGCAATCACATAAGCAAATCCCTCATAATAAATCTCTCTCTACATATCTATATATATTCTATTGCTTCTATTTCTCTGGAGAATTCTAATACTGAAAGGAAGTCAGGGATACTCAGGTTTAAATGCCACCACCTATAACTTATTAGTTGTGGGAGCCAGACAAACAAAATTTGAGTCTCTGTGAGGATTGTGTAGCATAATGCATGAATATAACATGAATATTACATCTTCTCAGAAAGTAAATATACATCAGCACTTTTTGTTACCACATTCAATACATATTTTCTGAATAAAAAAAATGTACAGAAAAGATTGACACAGACATTATACTAATTTATTTAAAATACTCTCCTAATTGTTACATGCCCTTGCCTATAATATATATATAGATAAACAATATTTAATAAAAGTATCCATTTTCTCAATTGTTCATAAATTTATTATTATTTAGGACCTTTTTAGATGCACATGGCTGAATAACAACTCAAATTAATGTAAGAAAAAAAATTCTAGGAAGGAGAGAAATAGAAAGAGAAAGAGAGAGGGGTGGGGAAGAGAGATTTTTATCTCAAGTATACAGTCCTGAGAGTTGGGATTTGGTTTAGACAAAGCTGGACCTATGATGCACACGTAATGTCACCAGGGCTATCTGTCTTTCTCTTTCTTTCCTTCTTCCTATTGTGTCTCCAAGTGCAGACAGTAAAGCTATAAGTAGCACTGGGCTTACCTAATATTCTCTCAAGAAAGCCTTTCTGCCGGCATATGCATCAGTCCCCAAGGATACTTACTGGCCTCTATTGAGTCGCATGGCCTCCCCTGAAACAATCACTGTGTCCAGCACATTGAGTCACTCTGACTGGCAGGGTTTGGAGGGGAAGAGACCCTGACTGAAAGCCTTATCAGTTTCAGAAGAAGGGATATAGAATAGACATAAAATAACACAATCTATGTCTAAAGAAAAGCAAGGTGGACCAAGCACAAACACTCTTAAGACTGGAGTAACATGCACTTGATGTCTAACTTACACTCCTCCAGCGTTCACTGTTCTAGTAACACGCTGATAGCATCCTACAGCAAATACAGTTACCTACACCCAAGGGATTGCTTTTGGCAAATTTGAGGAGCGATTGAGAAGTGAGGGAGATTTAATGCCCTCTACCAATGACAGGGGAGCGTTGGTGGAGTCGAACCTCAGCTTCCTCTCCCCAGTGCTGGGATATCTTGGAGACATGTCTTTGTATCATCTCTGAGAGCTCCTTCCAGAGTATTGGTGCTCAGTCTTACCTGATTGAGTGCCAGCTACTATAGTAGTAACCCACTGGATAAAACACTAATTTATTGGTTTATTTTCCTTCTCTGCCTCACTTTTACATTTCCTTTTCCCCTAAGATAACCTCCCCCATGAATTCCTTGCACTTATTTCCTAGTCTCAGGGTCCACTTCTGGGAAAACCCCAATTCTGGCCATTCTCTGCAACCCCTAAAATTGTAAGAAATCTGTAATCAACCCCAAAGTGTTCTTGGTAGAATTTTCTCATTATAATTAATTTCCCAAAATAATGTGGGAATGATTGTGATACTCATCTGTAATAAGCAAAAATAGAAAAAAAAATCTTATAGATGCATGAACATGAAAATGAAGGCTGAGAATGCATTAAATGAGATGCAAGTGAGTACCCGTCCTTTTATGACTTTTTTCCTTATCTTTTCTTCCCTTGGAGCATTTCTTCATCTGCTGACATTTTCAAGGTGTATCTGAGACCCATGAAAGCATATTGAACCAGGTTTGAAAACACTTGGCTCAAGTATAACTTCAGTTTTTCAAGTCTGATGCAAGAAGAAACAATTATGTTCATCATCCTAACGTGATTTGGCAGCATAATTTACCCTTTGTTTCAATGGATTTTTACAATTCAGATATGTTGAAATACAAAGAAGATGGAATCAAACCTATGTGTAATTCTAATTATTATCAATTATATGCTTGTAAGAAGTAGAGAACATGATTTCAATTTTCAACATATGTTTAACCTAGAGATAAGAAAAGATGCAATGAATACAGACAGTACAGGGAATCTGATGATCTGGGGTTAGGGTAAGCAAATATTCTTTTGAAGTTTAGAGACTGTAAAGTTAAAACAGTCAAGGAAGACAAGGCCAGGATGAGGACAGGATAATGAGGAAAATGTTGATTGGTTTAGCAACCAATAAGGCTTAATTAGAATAGCCTATTCCAGATGTCCCTTACTCATGCAATTTGCCTATTGGGGATTTTGAAGTGTTGTTTTTCCACTGTTTATATTTTGATGGTGAGAAGGGCTGAAGGGATGGTGAGGTCAAGAAAGAATTCATATCACAGATCTGGAGGAAAGATATGGGGTTGGTGACCTCACTGATAGGTCCTTCTGGGGCTCCTTTTTCAACTTCTCTTCTCCTCATTGGCTTTTTTTTTTTTTTTTTTTTAGACAGAGTGTCACTATGTTGCCCTGGGTAGAGTGCTGTGGAGTCATAGCTCATAGCAACCTCAAACTCTTGGGCCGAAGAAATTCTCTGGCCTCAATGTCACAGTCGCTGGGACTACAGACACCAACACCTGGTTATTTTTGGTTATAATTGTCATTGTTCATTGTTGTTTGGTAGGCCTGGGCCGAGTTCGAACTCGCCAGCCCCGGTATATGTGGCTGATGCCCTAGCCACTGAGCTACAGGTGCCGAGCCTCCTCATTGGCATTTTAATGTTGGAGTATCTCACGGTTTCTGTCAAAGCAGTTTTATTTTATTTAACTATAGCTTTGATAATCTCATTCATCACATTGTCTTTAAGTATCATCCATATGTATGTGGTAACTCTCCAACTAGCTCTTTAGTCCAGAGCCCTCTGATGAGTGATAGACTGAGTTGCATCTGTTTTACCAAAAACTTCTACTTGGATGTCATTTTATCTCCTACAATTTAGACATTTTACCCCCCGTAACTAAGAATGAACTTCTCTTCTTCCCCTCAAAACTTATTGTACACCAGCCTTTCTGCTCTTAGCAAATGGCAATTCATCCTTGTAGTCATTCAGTCCAAAAACCTTAGAGTCATTCTTAAATCCTTCCTCCCATAACCACACACTCAATGCAAAATCTTCTTGACTCCATCCTCAATATATATACTGACCAATTCTTACCCCACTCCTTGCTACCATCCATGGATATTGCTCGCCTGGATATTACATTAGCCTCCTACTGGTTTTTGGTGTTTCACCCTTGTTTTACACTGAAACTGATGACGATCATTGTGTAACCTGGTGAGTGAAACCGCTCCTCTGCAACAGCTCCCCAATTTCTTTCCAAGTAAAAATCAAAGGTCCAGAGTGACCTAGCCTTCTGTCTCCTCTTCTTCTGTTCTTCCCTGGACCAACCTGCTACAGAACATAGCCTCCTGATCTTACAAGGACCTCACCTGCACTGTTCTGCGTTAGGACTTCATGTATTCTTCCTTGGCTGTCAGCCAAGGTCTTTTCTCTTAGTTCTTCAAAGGCCTCTGTATTCCTTCTCAAATGTGGCCCTTCTGTCTTCCAACCTGCAATGGCACATTGAATTCTTATACTTCAAATCCTTTCAGCTTCCCCTTCTGCCCCAACTTCTCCCTTTTTAAAGTTTTACATTATGCCCACCTGAGTAATGTAAAATAATCTCCCTATTTTAAGGTTGATTGACTACAACCTTAATTGCATCTACAAAGTCCCTTTGCCATGTTATATAACAAATTCATAGGAGTAACACCAAGAATGGAAGGTTATGGGGCTCCAAATTCTGCCTACTATATTTCCTAAGTACCAAGAGCAATTCCTCTCTGGCACAAAGTGTAGATAAACAAACATGTGGCAGTGGACACCTGAGCTGGAGATTTTACTTACAGAAAGTTGGATATTTGTTCATTGAATTTGGAAGAAACATTCCTAAATCCTTCCAATTTGGGTGTTAGGTAACATAAAGAAGTACTTGTGCTTGTTTTCCTCTTTGAAGGGGAAAGATTCAGGAAATGAGAGAGGAAGGAGAGAGGAAAAGATGGAGAGCCAGGGAGGGACCAAGGGTGGGAAAGAACAGGAGAATGCCCAAAGCCATCTGCATGGGAGCCTCTGACTTTCACACAAACTGAAAATAGAGATTTTCCACCTCTGTTAATATTGCCAGTCCCAAGGCCCTCACTCTTGTGTGCCAGATGTGGTTCTCCAGGCTCTTAGAGCTGTAATTGCTTAACAAACCGCTCTCTGAGAGGTTTGCTTGTACCTGCACTCACATAGTCACGCCCATCACAGGAGGTCTGGTAGATGCCGCCTGCTCTCCAGGGCAGGGAGGAACTGCTAGGATGAGGCTTGGGATGGAATCCATGGAGTATTCTCTTTCCTGGCAATAGCATATTATCATTTTATCTTTATTACATTTAAACACAAGATATTTAAACTTAAATATGAGAAATTGCTTCATTTCCTACTTGAATGCTTAAACCCCAGAGGGAAATTGATTTGGTAATTATGATAATGTTTGACTATCAGAAAACTTTAGATTAATTGAAAATGATAAATTAGTCATTTTACAGCCTTGTGTCTGGCTTCATTCAACCATGAATAACATGCCAGCTTAGAACTTTTGTCCTCTTCTCCAGAGGGAACTTTCAGAGTTCACATTCAAAGCACAATGGTCCAGCCAGCCAGGGTCACTTAGCCTGCACATTTGGCTGTTTCCACTGGTTGACCAGGAGAACCCTTCCCCTGACTGAGATGATGGGTTTGGGTGCCACCAGAGTTACCATTCTGCATGGCCCTTTTGTTTCCTAAAGAAATTATGCTAGAAAAAACGAAGTTAATGTTGCGAATCGATTAAATTACTTAGAGAAAGAATCAGACATTTGCTTCTATTTTGAAGTTTTTCACTTCCTCCACTAGCTCTTATTCATCAAGTCGTTCAAACAAACCTGGGTTGAATGTGTCTGCAGATGACAGGCATGAGCTACACATTTGAGAAATACATTTCAGAAATGGTTCAAATAGATCCCATTTTTTAACTGAATTCTGGTGAAAAGAGCAGCTGGCCACAGGGGAAGAGAGAATGATTTTGGAGAGAGGGAGAGAATCCTTGACCTAGAGCTGGAATGGGCAAACTTTAATTCTGTATATAGCCTGTGAGTTAAGAATGTTCTTGCATTTTTAAACGGCTGGGGACAAAAAAACAAAGGAATAATAAAAATTTTGTGACACATAAATAGTTATAAATTTTGAATTTCAGTATCTATAAATAAAGTTTTATTGGAATATAGTAACACTCATTTATTTCTGTACTGTCTATGTCCACACTGGTAGAGTGACACAGACAGCTGTGGCCTACAAAGTATGAAATCATTGTTGTTTTGCCCCCTGCAAAAAAAAAAATATATATATTTGCAGTCACTGGCCTCTGCAGACGGTTAAGAAATAGGGTTGAATTCCACATTCATTCCCTAAGAAGTAACACAAAATAGCTGCTGTGAAGCACCAAGCTGTGCACAACAAGGGAGTAAGGGTACAGAATTTGTAGATTGAATTCTTAGGCGATTAGAAGAAAGGGAAGGGCAAGGATACATGTGACAGTGGAAGGACAGGGGAAAGCATTCCAGAGGCTCAGTCCCAGCAACGCATGAATGTCACTTCCTCAAGGGACAAGATTTCTGGGTTGTCAGGCTTAGAAGTTATTCGAGTTCTTCACTGACAAATGATAAAAATTCTATTCTAATTTAAACCACAAAGAAGTTTATTAGCTTACCTGTCAGGTTTCAGAGGCTCTACACTAGCTCATTCTCCAAGCACTGCTGATCTGTGTAACTTCACATACTATTTCCATGTAGCAGGTAAGATGGTTGACAGCCACAGAATCACAGCTTTTTAGTTTAGCATAGCATTCATGAGGGCTCTGATTTGCTTGGCATGGTTCACATACGTAGTCCTGAATCACTTCTGGAGGAGGAGTTGAGAATAGAGAATAGAGAATTCTGTCTAAGAAACTTGTGTGACAACAAGGACTGGATTCTGAGTGGGGATAAAAGACAGGGATTTATTTTACCAGAGGCGTGACTACAGCTCTGGACAGGGATAGCAGAAGTCTGCTTCAGTGAAGCAGTGGGGGAGAAGCACCACTGGGGCAGACCAGCAGATGTGGTGGCAGGTGGCATCAGCAGCCCTGAGAATGTGACATCTCTGAGCATGGCTGGGCAATGCCTCGGTAGCAGGTGGGCCAGGAAGCTGAGTGTAAAATAGACGCTAAGTGTACATTGTGAGTGCTTTCTGAGATCAAGTACACAGAATTACATGGTGAGATCTTTGAGTGGGTAACAGAGAAAGTGGTGTTTGAGTTGGGTCCTCTGGAAAAGTTTCCAGAAGGGTTAATCAGGAAAAAGTCCCTAGGCAAATAAAATGAAATGTGTAAACAGATGTGGACTTGGGAGACCAAGTAACAAGTAGCTCAGTGTGACTTGAGAGGAGAAGGAAGAACTAACATGTCCAGAAATGCATGTTCTGTTCGGGCACTAAGCTCAGTGCTTCCAATTCTGTGTTTTATTCTATGCACAGCATAGACCATAGCATATTGGTTATGGTGAGAGCAGATGAGGCGAGGTAATCAAAGGAGGAGAGTAGGATGACTAAGTTTCTTGTAGGGTCAAATAGTTGGAATGTGATATTTGCAATGGAAGCAGAGATTTTAAAAGTAGGTGTTTGGTGGAGAAGGTAACAAATTCAGATTTGGAAAATTTTATTAAGTTCATAATGGCGATGTGATAAGTGGTGGTGTTTAATTGGCACCTGGAAATATGGATTCAGATCTTAGAGAAGTAGTAAAGGAATTTTCCACCTGCTGTTCTCCTGGTATCCATGGGAGCTTAATAAAACTACTATAATGCTCATCATAAAGCTTGAGAATTTCTCCAGACCTATTTCCTCTGACCATTTGTGTCATTCATTTTTTATTCATTAGCTGTCCTGACTACTCATGCAACTCTAATTCTGCATGGAAATATCTGTATGATAAACTCTCCATTCCTGGATCTGGACAATAACTCTTGCATTAGCTCATTTTCTTGACCCAAGAATGAATATTGGTCTACTAAAGATTCTATTCTTAGAATCTGAGTAGTTGCCCACATCAGTGCAGATGACCACAATTCTACCCTTGTTCCCACCCACTATTTTTGTTAGTCTTCTATGTGTGAGAGAACAAGAGCTAATACTGTGTACTGAGAAACACAGAACCCTGGGATGCAATGTGGATCTAAAAATCAGAGACCCTGAAGGGTGAAGTCCAAAATATTTTTTTAACTAGCACCATTATAATTCTTATGCAGCATCTTAAATTTCTGAAGAGATTTAAAGTAAAAATAAAAATAAATCTATAATGGAAACTGGATTATTTAAACAATGGGAGGTTGAAAAATTTAAGAATAATAGTTCCCTCAGACCATGTTTTTCTGAAAACAAATTTGATACAGATTTATTGGACAATATTTAAAAATAGTCAAGCATTTATAAATATATATAAAAAAATTCACCCACAGTTTCACACAGAAAGGGACTGTAAGTTAATATTTTGGTAAATGTTTCAGATATTTTTTCTAGAGGTATATTTTCTCTATGATTTATATGTGGGTTCCAACTTCATCTATAGTTTGTAGTTGGCTTTTATAATTCAAGATGTCACATGCAGTTTTAATTTTTAAGAATGTTATTTCAAAATATTGGTGGGGTACAAATGTTTTTGTGATATGGATAGTTTTTATTATGTTTTACTGTAAGTATGCCCATCACACTGATAGTGTTCATCGTACCCAGAACGTAGGTTTTTGCCCTTCTCCTCCCCCTTCTAACACCTGCTTGATTTCCCATGACTTTTGCTTCACTCTGTGCACTGGTGAAGCACTTTGGCTAGTTCTGATTTATTAGAGCATTGTGGCAATTGTTTTTCTATTCTTGAGATGCTTTACTTTTGGATTTTATTTAACTTCTTCAACAATATTTTTTGGATATATGTGCAACTTCCCATCTTATAGATACATCATACCTTAATATCTGCAAATATTGTTTTAATATTGGCTGTTATTTGTGTCTGTGTCTAAGCTGCTTTGTTAATCTTACTAGTCCAGTCTCAGAAAGGGGCTTCTTGTCTTTGTGTCTCTGGAGACCAAACAGGCCTAAGATGCTTTGTACCTGATGACATTATCAAGGACAGTTGGAATTAGCCTTCTAATAGCCGGTGGAACAGAAACCAGATTGAACAAAGAACCGATAAATATTTGAGGTGATGAAAGTCCTAATTACCCTGACTTGGTCATTATAATTTGTATACAGGTATCAAAAATGTCATATGTAATTCTAAAATATATATACAACTATTAGATATTAATAAAAACAAATAAAATAAAACTCAAATTGTAGAGAAAAAAGAAATAAGAAACCAGGTTGATGTATAATTGGAAACTAATGAATTCCTAGATGACAATATAAATTACTATTTTAAAAAATACAGATAAAGGAAAGTAAAAGAAAGCCATGATTCCTCAAGGAAAAATAAGAAATGAGAACATTGTTTGGGGGTATTCAAAACAAGAGACACCTGAATAAGTTTATTGATCTAGGACTCCAGGAGAATACATGTATGAAGAAAGATTCAAACTACAAAGAAGAAATTTTTGAAAATCAAATTTTTATGTAATAGGGAAGGATAAAAGTCTTAAGTACAGATGGAAGTGTCAGTCTTGGAAAGTAGCAGAGACAAAGACTTCCCTCAGGTAGAAGAAGCAAATGCATGAATAAATACAGTGGAGTGAAGGAGAAGGACTTTGATGCGTTCACAAATAACATGACGGTGTAAAAAGCAAGGCCTGCTGGCAAGAATGGGGACGGGGCTGTGGAAGGGAAGAGTGCTCCTGGGGAGTTGTGATAGAACCTGCAATGTGGTCATGGGACAGTGAAAGACTGAGTGAAAGGACAAAGTGCCATGGAAGGTGATAGTCACACAACTGTAACTTCAGATGGCCTTGCTATTCTCTTTAGAGATGCCAGGAGGGCAAAATAAATAAATAAATAAGATTTGAAAAGCAGATGAGATTTATTTAGGTTAATCAGGCAGATGCACTGAAGGTTGCATTGGACTGGCTCCCAGTCTTCTAGATTATTCTAGTGACAGAATCCAACAAAGGCTTTGTAGCAGTTTAGTGAGTCAATTTCCTACCTGCCCATTCACCGATAGCCAGGCATTGACTCTGAACACAGATGTGGCACGGAGTAGTTTGTTTACCTTTCTGCTTCCTCCATTGTCCTTGTACCTGACCCCCACCATAGGCATTCATTCACACCTAAGGACACACCCGTGGCCGGCCTCATGCTAGAGCATTTCTCATTTTCCCTCCATGTCTTTTGACACGTCTATGGAAATCAACGTATTTATAAAATATTACTGGACCAAGGGACCAACTATTGTGAAAGAAAAGGAGAGACCATGAGGAACGGTTTAGAGACTGGAGTTGTCTAAGGAAAATAACACAAGACTAAAACCTACGGAAGGGCAAGCTCAGGAAGAAATTCCTCATGGAGAATCAGAACAGTGAGTTGTTTAGTTTTCTGTGCTGTAGCAGATATCCATATAACCATCGGTCCAAGTTATTAGGCACACACAAAAAAGAACAAATAGAGGATGGGAGGATGAATTAAATCTTTTTAAGAACCTAACTGGTTGCTTTACTTGGTATATTAGATTCTGTCTCCTTCTCCGCACTTGCAAGTTTGTTGTAGGCCCATCATTAGAGTTTATTTTTCTGTGTTTCTTGCCCTCAAAGCCTTCATATGCTATAGATTAACTGTGATGGATAAACTACAGTGGTAAACAGGTATTGGCAGATGCGTTCATGGTGATTACGTTTTCCTGCTGGGAAATATTTTCAATTTTATTAGGAGTTTTGAATGCCTGAGTCTGGAGAACTTCTCACCCACTAGTAAAGTTTTTTTTTTGAGACAGAGTCTCAAGCTGTCACCCTGGGTAGAGTGCTGTGGTATCACAGCTCACAGCAATCTGCAACTCTTCAGCTTAAGTGATTCTCTTGCCTCAGCCTCCCAAGTAGCTGGGACTACAGGTGCCCACCACAATGTCCGGCTATTGTTTTGGATGTAGTTGTCACTGTTGTTTGGCAGGCCTGGGCTGGGTTCAAACCTGCCAGCGCTGGTGTGTGTGGCTGGTGCCCTAGCCATTGAGCTATAGGCACTGAGCACTGAGCCATGAGAGAGATTTTTGTTCATTTTATTTGTTTTCCTTTTTTAGCATGCATCATTATCTTGTCACATGGTGCGGCAGGGCATAGCCAACAAGAAAGGAGGAAGAAGGAAATATTGTTCCTTCTTGCAGGAACTGACCTACCTGAGGGAGTGAAGCAGATTATGGGGATAAACCCACCTTTAGGAACGTAGGATGGAGTCCAGTCTAGAAGGTAGAACAATATTTCAAGGGTGCAGCAAGAGACTCTCAGTCAGCAGCCTAGGTCAGTGAGGCCCAAAAAGAAGTACAAAATTTCCTTGCTAAATGAACAGTGCATGGTAATGATCAGTAGCAGAAATCCTAGAGCAGGCGACATTCAGCATTTAATCAGATGACTCAGCGGCTATTTTCAAGGGTGTTTATCAGCAGAAAACAAGCTCTTGGATCAGAGTGGCTGATGAGAAATAAGAAAGAATTCAAAATTCCTTTAGGGACTGAAGTGAAAATTCCAGGTAGTCATGATAAAAATCTGACCATGAGAAATAAAATTAAGGAATGGGAGGATTTCATCTTTTCCCCAGATATAACTGGAGCTGAGGGTCAGAGCAGATTCAGTAACTAGAAGGACAAGATGCTGACCATGTATTGAGAGCCCATCCTCCTCCCCATGGGCCCCACATGTCATTCTATACATTATACAAACTTAAAGTCACCTTGGTGCCAATGCACTGCTCTCGGCACATAGAAACCTTCCAAATGAAAGGCAAATCACCCGCTGAGGCCAGAAGAGCGGTTGGGGAGAGCACGGAGACCACCGTGTTTAGACCTTCCATGCATGTCAATGGAAAGCTAGATTGGGAAATGTGCTGTTAACCACATAAAAAGTACCAAATTTGTACCTGGCTGCTCCATGCAATCAGTAGACATTTGTGCTGGCACCTGTCCCTTCATGTCCAAATTCCTCAGCATGACGTGAAAAGTCCCTTGCAGCTCAATCTTTCCAGCCCATCTCCTGGCTCTTCCCTTCCTGCTATCTGGGAAATGCCTACTCATCCTTCAGCACCCAGCTAGAATGTCACTTCTCTGTGGAACTCGCCTAACTCCCCTAGGCAGTGTGAGTCACTGCTGCTTCATGCTCTCTGAGCAGAGTTCATAGTGTCCCCTGTGATCTGTCACATTACAACCTCTTCAGCTCTTTATATCTCCATCCATGCCACTGCACAGGGAACTCCTCCAAGGCAAAGACTGCCTTATTCATTCTTGTTTCCCAGCACCTTGTTTTGTTCTTACCACAATCTCACATGGTTGCCCAATAAGGATACTAGAATGTTAAAACAATTTGCCCAAGGATATCCAGCCAGTTTTGGAGCACAGCTGGTCACACTGGTTTCTGAGCCAATATTTTCCTACCACATTGTTCTTCCTCCCCAGCAAATGATCAGAGTGATCTTTTAAATTTCACAGCACCTTTAGGAATATCGAGGCATTGATTCGCTTACTCGATGCTTGCACCATTCATCTGTAGCAGGTGGATGGGGGCCTCATTGCCTCCTTTTTGGAATTCCTGAATTGAGATAGTTAATGAATTGCTCAAAATTTCAAAGCCAGTCATTGCACGATCCTCTAACTCATGTTTGTGTTGTCACTGCCAGACTGCCCGGTCAGAGAGTAGCCACTGTTGTTCTTTGACATAGTTATCAAAGCAACAGGAACAAAACCAGTGTGACTTTGTCGATCATTGCTGAGTTGTTTTAGAAACAACTGCAGTATTAGAAAAAAGCAGCTCTCTCCAGAGGGATTCTACTAATGCAAATGATTTATCACTGTTATTTTTTTCATACAAATGCCTTAGGAGTTAAAATCAGAATCTGGAAGCAGGCGACCATTGTGAATTTCCCCCTTTATCAGTCTTTGTCTAAGTGGCATAGCTATTTGCTTTTCATAAGAAATATTTTCTCTATAGTATATTTTAAAGAAAGGCATTTTCTGTTGGCACTCATTTCCCTAAAGGAACTTTTTATTGGGAATCTGGGATGAAACAGTATTCTTAAGGTATGCACCCAAGGATAGGTCACATTTCATTCATGTTTATGAGGACAGGGTTCTGCATAAGACCATATAGTACCATGTGGACATTTTAAAGGGAACACTTGTTTCAGAAGTTACTCTTTAGTGTACTTAATAGGAACCCTAGTGACTTGAAAATGTATGTCTTTCTCAATAGAGATACTCTATTCTTAATTCCTGTGAAAGGTTTTCTTCTTCAGGGAGGATATGTTTGCTAACAACAAAAGATGGAATCTCAAAATAATCTTGATCCCAAATATTCGTTATAGTTAAAAAGGTTAAAAAAAAAGGTCTGGAATAAAATATTTCCAGCCTATTGCTCTGATGTACTGCATTAAAAAAATACAATGCTAAGTCTGATTAGTTACACATATAGAAACAAATATGGGACTGAGTAATTTAAGATTTTTGTGCACTTTTTTTTAATGATAATCGGGAGTAGAATTTCTCAATAGCTAACAGGAGTAAGGGCCTGCAAGGCTGAAGTTATACAGAATAGCCCTGGAGTTTATGAGCAGATAGAACTATGTGGTTAGTCCCAGGGCTCACGGAAATCTAAGATGGATTTAGGCATTACTATGTTTGCTCAGAGGGGGATATGTGAATCTTAAGTACCATCTAAGAAAGAATGTTTTTATTTTCTCTACATGAAAATATTGTTACATTAGTTTTCAAAGAAAACAAGCAAGATATATTTGTAAGGAAGATGTAAGAAAATCTTACTTGGTTGGCCTCTGTGAGCTTTTGAAATTTATTTATGTTTGGAAAAGAAAAGTTAGCACTGTGCACCCAACAGGACCCAGTGGCAAATTTATTGTTTTTCCCTTTGGTTATGATAAATTATTTGTTTGAATTAAGTAGTTTTTACTTTACTTGATGTAGTTAAGGTAAATATGATTGAGTTGTGTCAAGAATGTTGGAATATTACAAGATTAGTGTGGCAGACTGACTGGAAAAAAAAAAAAAAAAAGGTTACAATCATTGCCCTCATATAGTCACCTCTTGCAAAGTGACTTTGCAGTTCCTCTCATCAGAGGATGATCTCTTTCTCCACCCTGAAACCTGAGATAGCCTTATGGCTTGCTTTGGCCAAGAGGATAGGGCAGAAATAATGATGTTCCAGTTCTGACTTAAAGCTTCCAGAAGGCTTACTTGTCTTTGTTTTGGGGCACTTCTACCCACCATGAGAAAAAGTTCAGGCTTTTCTGCTGGAGGATGAAAAACCAAGTGGAACAAAGTTAAGCCATCCCCACTGAGACCATTCTAAACTGGCTAGCCCTTCGCCAACCTGTGCCTGCTCACAGACAAATGAAGCTTGGCCCAATGAGCAAATTGACCACCAGGTCAACTGACAAATTCCTGAGCAAAACTGAATGGCATGGGTTCCCTTTATATGCAAGACTGTTGTGGCAAAGGTAAATTATAAAGTTAGTAAATTGTTACATAAGTTGACACTTTAAATTACCATACCACAGTCTCTCTTCTTATGAAACTTCCACTTTATTTCATTTTTTTTTACTGAAGATTAAAATTATTATTTATTGAAGAAATATGTGGAAGTACAGAAACCTCCAAATACAAAAAAAGCTACTGAGTTCTTTATCATAAAACTGACTTCAGAATAAGGATTTCCTTCTCTCGGGGGTTATTTCTGTTGAAGTCTAACTTTCCATGTTTTCCAGTGTTGAAAACTTGATGAGAGATATTTGGGCAATATTGGCCTCATAGGTCAAACTAGAAGCATTGGAAATGCTTTAACCTTGCTGTTCTTGTTTGGTCCTGTATTTTTTTTTTTTTTTTAATTGTTAAATCATAGCTGTGTACATCAGTGCAATCGCCTGTACCCATTCTAAGATGCACCATAGATGTGGCCCCACCCATTACCCTCCTTCTACCAAAACCTCCCCCCTCCCTTCCCCTTCCTTGGCCCTTTCCCCATAGTCTTGTGCTATAGTTGGGTTATAGTCTTCATGTGAAAGCTATAATTTAGCTTCATAGTAGGGCTGAGTACATTGGATACCTTTTCTTCCATTCCTGA